>JAOXNV010023811.1:5943-30914 GCA_028565915.1 Momotus momota
TCATGGAAAGGGTGATTAAACACTGGAATGGACTGCCCAGGGAGGTGGTGGAGTCGCCATCCCTGGAGGTGTTTAAGAAAAGATTGGATGTGGCATTTAGGTCATAGGCTGGACTTGATGATCTTAGAGGCCTATTCCAGTCTCAGTAATTCTGTGATTCTGTGATATGCATGGAACTTCAGCAGCAATTTCAGCATAAAGCACAGTTTTTATTCAGAAATACAGAAGGAAAGAATGATGCTGAATTCTTTCTAATCTGAAGTAAATGAAGATTTGCCATGTCCTAGAACATGAGTCATATTACCTACGTGTATGTAAATACAAGGGGAAAAAAATTTAAAAAAAAAATAAATTGACAAATACTATTGGGGAAAACCCCCACTGATTACTAGCACTGCTTGCATGTTACTTAGTTGTAAACATATGGATCTATTGTGGTTTGCTAGGAAAAAGGTTGCAGTATGAAGAAGCTATAAATATTAACAAAAATAGGAGTTCAGTAGAATATCCCATTTAGAGATTTCTTTCCTGACAGCTCACACTGAGTATCAAACATAGTATCATCATGCTTGTGACCCTACCTATTTTTGTTTGTTTTTTTTTTTTCAGGGTCAAAAATGAGTTTCACGTAGGGTTTGGACTTTTTTTCCCCGCCTGTGATTTAACTATCTCACTTTCTTCTTTGGTTGTCAGGGGTTCATTTAGTCACTCTCATATATGTCCACCTTAAATGAAAGACTGTTTAGAAGTATAAAAGGCCTTGTGGAATATTCTAAAGATGTTCACGATGTTCAGCAATTTACTAAGTCACCTAATTCTTTCTGCAAAGTTCTGATATAGCCAAGTCCCTTTCTTTGGAAGGCTTCCTCCCCACATCTCTCAGGAAGACTCCTGAACACTAACTGTGTGCTCATGTGAGAGTTACATAGTTGGTTCAAAGGTCAAACTTTGCCCCAAGATAAGGTTAATTCCAACAGTTGTTTTCAAAACTAGGACCAAGCCTGTTGACTGGCACTGCACGCTACCAGGGGCAAAACAAGAGATTTGAATATAGGCTTAGATGCGAATAGACAGCTTAGCTTTGAAGAGAGCAGGACAACACTGAGGATCATGTTAAGATACCTCTTTCACTCGCAGCTTCACATTCTGCCAGTTAGAATTATCTAATAACAAACTGATGTAGGGATTATCAAGTCTACTTTCCCTTTCAGGAAGAAAAGGAGGTAGTCCTAAAAAAACTAGAAAGGAAGGATACTCTATTTGATCGTTCTAAGTTTACAAGGTAGTCAAACAGGATTTGAAAGTTCAGTGTCACAGTGTTAAGGAGCAGTTGGTCTCTTTTTAATGGAAGACTGAGACTTTGTCACCAGCTCTTCACAATCTTTCCCTCCCTGGCCCACACATTAGCCTTGCTGGCACGTAAGCAGAGCCAGCTGCTCTTCAGTCAGAAGCTGCTTCTTGCAGCAATTCTGACTTCCAGTGGTGGCACAGAAATGCTCACGCTGTATATTCTTTGGACATTTATTTATAGTCTTTATCTGATAAAGCTGGGCAATTATAAGGACATAATGATAATTTGTGAATAGAAAAGGAGGCTTCTCCTCCTTAAATTTGTCCCATGAGAGAACAGAATACAAATGCCATCTACTCGCAGCAGGCAATTCATGAACACACTGTCTAAAATACGAACAAACTACATGAGCAAATACCAGCAACAAACTAATCAAAATCATGACCTATTTATGGGTTGATTACAATAACAAAAAATTACTACAAATAAGTGGTGGGTAATTTGTAAAGCAAATAAAGGCCTATGATTCTCACATATAAATTGCTGTCAATGAATAATTTAACCAGCTCTAGTTAGAGCCATCTATTTATTAAGAAACCTCTTTAGCACTCTCCAACTGGAGCTGGCAGAATGATTTATCTCTACACACAGTGATAAAGCCAAGGGAAATCAGTACCACTAGACATTTTAAAAGCTGGATTTGAATCTCTAGAGTCCTATAGTATCATTTGTAACGATGCACCCTGGACTTAAGGCGTGACCATTCCCATTTGGTAACATTTTAAAGCCACTTTGCCCAGTATAGACGACAAAATACACAAGGCAGTGGCAAATCAACATTTCTGTGTTTAAATTGCACAGTGAACCAGCTATGGTTTATGCTATCCCTCTTTGTCTTTTAAGATATTCTACAGGAAAATGACATAAACGTTCTAGCAGGAATATATAGCAAGCATTCTTAGTAACGTAAGCATAAATCCCAGAGTGAACACTAAACTTTTGAAGACAAAACCATGCAGTTGTTCAAACCTTTTTTTTTTTTTTTCCCCCCCTCAAACTTTGTAGCAAAACATTTCCTGGAAAGATTAACAATATAAACAAAATATTCATTCAAGACTTTCCTTTATCAGAGGTAGTGATCACTGCAAAAGGAGCAGAGAATAAGGATATAAATTTTACTCATTACTGGTTGAGCTTTTTAATCAAATGTTCAAGATCATCATGTTGCTGTTAGGACTGGTGTCTTCTAACACGAACCAGTTTTAGACAACAGAGTAACTGATGACTCCCCTTGCTTCTAGCCTCTTAAAATGACATTATCTAAGGCCAGAAGGGTAAGAAGTTACAGGGAAGTAGTTTTAAAAGCGCCACAGAGGTGTTTTACAACTACGTAAAAGCACGGTGTGCCTTTGTCAAAGAAAGGTGTAAGAAGCAAAGTCATTGTGTTCTCTATTATAACAGGAGGGAAATAATTTTAAAAGGTGATGACTGCTGGCCACAGTGTATATGCTCCATTATCCCTCTGCACTCTGATTTCCCTTTTTATCTGTTTTTGGACTAGAAAGTGTTAATATATACAAACAGACTACCTACTATTTTCACATTTGTGACTCAAAGTACAACTACTTTGATCGTAATTATTATTGCATTTACATTTTAGTCACTAGACTAAAAAAGGTGCTTCTCAAATTGACAGGAAAAGTCTATAGCTCCATTCCATACAGATTATTTCCGATAACCTCAACACACTTGAGATAATACAGTTGAGAAATATCAACAAACTGGAAAAAAATGCAGTCAATTCAAGCTCTGTTGCTCTCTTCATCATGTATAAAATGCATATGAGCATAGATTTTTGCTTATAATTTTAAGGTCAGCAATTTCATATGTACTACACATTATGAAACCATGCACATTAAACCGTGAAAACCACACTCTTTGATCAGAAGCTGTAGTGTGCCAGGCAAATGACAATATTTCATCCAAGATTTTTTAGCAAAAACACACACACAACTTTTTTTTTTTTTTTAGTTAAGATCTTGGGTTGCTCCCCAGAAAAATCTGTGGTGTACTGATTACAAAAACAAAAGGAAAAAGACAGAACTGTAATAAAAACCACAGAGGAACCAAATCATGCAGTACTTTGCATTAGTTTACTCTCATCTAGTAAGACAAACAGGACAAATACAAACTGTTTTGACAGCATTTCCAACCTGAATTTCATGCATACTTCCAAATCTCTTCATGAGGTTGGGACTAGATTCTGAATAATCTATGGCTTCATGAGAGAAATGTTACATTTGTGGAGATTTACTATGTGCTATAACCCCTCTAAAGGCAAATGTATGAAAAATTCATCTGCATTTTAAAAACATAGCTTTTGAATTTCCACATGAAATCACACCACTTCATAATAACTTCTGCCTATATTTTATCAGAATTATTTTTATCATTATTCTCTGCATTGCTTCCTGTAATTTTTTAGGTCTTAAGAGGCAGAAAAAATACTTTCTAGAACTTCTTAGAAGGGCAAGTACACAGCCTGTTGTAACATACTCCAGTCTTCTTTAAACCTCACATAAAACCTGGCTTTATGGCATGAAAATTCATGTTCTGTTCGGTGAACAAACCACTCTTCAGATACATGCAATGTAGCTAACAATAACTCTTTCTTCAGGTTTCATAAACTGTTGATAAGCAAGTCAGTCATACTCAATTTCATCAATGCTAAACTGTAAACCTCAATAATAAAGATCCACCACTGGACATACACTGTTTCTGGACACCGAGGGGACATACTCTGTCCAGTGAGAGTGAAGAACGAAGAAAACATGGGAGATTTTCCAACAAGTAATTTTTTTTAAAACAGAGCCTTACTTTTTCTTTTCAGACAGTGCAACTATTACCAGTTTTGAACTCCCAAGAAACAGCAACCAGAAACTGTTTTCAGAGTACTCTCAAACTAGACACCATACCTAATAATTTTTTTATTCACTCTAACAAAACAATACATTTTGCAGCAGTCCTTCAAATAAGGGCTACTTGCTCACTTGATTTTGTTGCAACCTCGTTTTCTAAAAAAATGCTTTGAAAAAATTGGGATACTGACAAAGATTTAGGCATTTAAATAGAAAGGGAGAAACAAAAGGGAGAAAAAAGTGGGAGGGGAAAAAAAGGGACAGAAGGGAGGAAAACAAAACTATGACACAAAGAGCATGATTTTGCTTGGATTTGTTTCTTTTCTTTTTGTTCTTTTGTTTTGTTTGTTTTTTTTTTAAACTTGAAAAGTTGTCAGAATATTGGATTGTGCTCTAGCTTGCTCTAGTTTTAACTTATCATTATAGATGATTTTTAGTTCACAACTTCTGTGAATGCTTTCCTTGACTTTTCTTTCCGAATCAGTGAAAACAGGGATTTCTGCCCGCCTAAAGCCAGCAGCACAGTGCTAGCTCTAAGCAACACAAAATCTGCAGGAATTGATATATCCCTGCATTCTGTGCCAGCAGTCAGTGCACTGAAAGATTAAGATGTATTTCCAAAGTACTAAAGTACATTTTTTTTATATGAGCTATAGCTGTTAAATCCCAGCACATCAGATTCTCCTAGCAGAATGATGACTTTGCAAAGGTTTAAGAAATGAAGACTGTTGACACAGCAGATTAATGCATTTGTTTGCTTACTCCCAGTCTCTCCTCAAGTAATACTCTATCTGTTTAAAGTTTGATGAAATTAGATTACACTTTTATACTGTCAGAGTTATTCTCCTCTGTAATATTTGTATTCTAATAACAGAATGTATAGGTAAGTGAATCGGGGTGGGAGGGAGGGAGTAAGAGAGAATTTTCTCTTAGCTACTGCCCATTTGCTTCAAGGAATGTGATTTTTGCTTTGAGTAGCAACAACAGCAGAGCATTCATTTGTGTCCAATCCAAAAAATCACAGAATGTGATGAAATAAAAGTAAATAGAATTGTTTATGTTAAGAAAACCTAATAACACAATAATGTTACCTGTTGGTATTTTTTATCATACAGTTTCTCACACTTGCAAAACATACACTGTTCGATTAGATAAAAACATGTACTGGAGTCAGACCAAAGATCCAGGCAAGATAGTGTCCTACTTCCATGAATGCCCAAAACCAGAGGTACAAAGAATGAAAGTGGAAGGCAAGCATACACCATGTGGTGTATAGGACCAATACCTATTTAGTAGCAAGAAAGATGCATAAAAAGAACCTAGAATCTGTATTGAACACAATATATTAACGAACTATGAAATAGAAAGGTTTATATTTTCAATTTATCAAACATAAAAGGTGACACAATGAGGGAAACTGAAAACTGAAGGCAATCAGAATTATGACAAATGACATCATTCTCGGTGCTGCCATTATAACATAAATATCCCATAAAGCAGTGATAGTCTCTTCATACAAAACAAATTTAGCACGTGTTTCTGTAATTCAGTTTCTGTTAGGAGACCTCTACAATATCAACAGTATTAAACGTTGGCATGATTTCACTTGAAATGTTATGATTCACCAACCAGTGGGCAGCTTTGACTAGAAGTGGTCAAATCCAAGCACACTTTTAACCTATTAAAAACTTTTACTGTCTGTCTTTCAAGGAGCACAGTAAGAAAGCTACAAGGATAATATACTAGGAAATACTGGTCTCACTCAAATGCACCAAATTACTGTAAAATTCCTTCAGACTCAAAAGAAGCAATCTCCTCTGAAAAAGGGCTTTCAAGAGAAAATTAAATCATATATTGAACCACAGTGCATATTTTTCTTGGGTTCTTGATAAATTATAAGCTATAGAATACACAATTTTCATTAGTAATTTCAGTACTTAAAAGGATTGATGCAGTTTCTACTGAATTAATGATAATTTTGAAATTTACTTCATTGATTGCAAAATCAGATAAACAGAATTAAATTTTTTTTCTTTTTCCTCTTGTTGAGGACTTTTTCCCCTAAATTTATCGTATTTGGTGTCTACTTACTGAGAGACAAACTATGCACATTAACAAAATATTGCTTTGATGAGTTATCCCCTACTAATGAGCATAATTTGAGAACTACCCTAAAGTTTTGTGCCATGAGACTTTAAATGTGTTACTCCAACCTAGCATTTCAGTCTTAGCTGGGGAAATGCTTGTTCTGCAAAAACAGTTCTCTGACACCCTTTCTATTTTTAAGCTTGAAATTTTGAACCAAGAAAGCAATATTTCTAAACAACGCAATTTTAGGTGGAGGATTACTTTTCTTGCATTACAAAGCTCACATATAAATGGACAGATAAGAATACAGGGTCTAAAACTGCGTTAATGAATGACTTAGAAAAGAAATTTAAAGGAAAGGTAATAAAGTATTTGTGAGAAAAAAAGTCAAGAAATAGCAATAGTAGTAATTGTATTTGCTATTTGTAAAGTCACTTCTCTCTCAGAGGATCCTAAACTATCTTATCTTGGGTAAGATTTTACCCTGAGCTACATTAAAAGAATAAAAGGCAGAGAAACTTGTGAAGTCCTGTTCGCAGAATTTCCAACTGTTCGCTCCCTCAAGAGCATGGAGGCTTCACACCTTCAAAGGACAATAGAAAACTGTTGCCAAAATTTGAATTCACAATATAATATAAACAAAGACATTGCAAAATGCTGAACTCACCTACTCAGAAAAGGTAGAAGGTTAATGCTGCCAAAGACGAAAAGCTGTTGTTCAACGTGCACTAAACATACCTCATAACTGATTCACAGGACATTAAAACTCATAGACCTCATAAACTATTGCAGTTACCACAGCAATGCAGAGTTCATACCTGTGGCAAGATAGATGATATGAAAAAGCATGTCCTTGCCCTGCACAACATCCACAACCACATGGGAAAATCGGCTGTTGTCTTCCATGAAGTAAGGAATAGGAATAACTGGCTGAACAACCTCATGCATTAAGAAGAATTTTTGAGCATCTTGAAGATTTCTCTCAGTCAAATTTACATACAAACCCTGGTCCATGGTGCCACACTGTAAACACAGAAAAGTAACATTACTATATGAATCAATGATAACAAGAGATTTACTCTGCAGTTTACAGTACAAGAAATTAAAAATCAAGAATTTATCTTGTAGCGACAGTGGTATTCCACTTTCATGTCCCATTTTGGTGCTGACCACATCATCCTCACAGTGACTGAGGAAGCTCCACTTCCCTGAGGCAGTATTACAAAAGCTTCCTAACTCTAAATATGGAAGAGCACCAGACAGAACATCACAAGTAGACTATAGTAATATTTTGGTAGATCCTATGTTCATAGGGCAAGAAGGAGAAAAACTACCATCCATCAAACTACAGCATTTTCTGACTAGTTTTCTTTATAATTTACAGAGACACAGGGCTAAAGACATAACAAATTTTCAAAGTAAATCTCACGCCCTACTACAACAAGAGTCTAACTGAAATCCCAGGTGAAAGAACTATGCACAGTTCTAGCAGCTTTTTCAGACCCTTAGTTTACTAGTCAAGAACAAACAGTGCATAGCTTGAACTACAAAGTGAGAAAGCGTTATCCATGGCAATGGCGTTTTTGCTTTGGAACTGACCATATTTTGTATCTGGAAACTGTATTCTTTCCTTAAAGGAAAGCATCCACTAACTGCACGCACAAATTTCAGCCACAAATAAACAAAGTAAAATAAATGGCAGTCAATTTTAGCAGCTTTGTATTTAAGTCTTCAACTACTTGAGGACACAAAAGGTAAAGCTGCTTAGTGCATGTGAATGTGTAAGTATCCACAGGTTTACTCAGGCATAATTGCATCAGAGAAGTAAAGCAGTACTTCACAACATTTACCAAATGTATCGGTGATGCAAAAGGCAGTCATACCTTTTTTTTTGTTCTATTCTACAACGTCATAAATTATGCCATTCAAGAACAAAATAATACAGTGTGCAAAACTTTACCAGTTATTTTTTCATTATTGCCATATTTTCAATATGAAATTAAGCGATAGTTCCAAATTCACAAATGCTAAGGAAAATTCCAATAAATAATTTCATAATGAGTTATCATAAGAAAGACAGTTAAGCAACTGTCAGGAAACAACTACTTGCTCTGTGAGAACCCTTCACGTCAGGCCAGTGAAAAAAATATAAACCATGCCAAAAAAGAATTTCTCTGAATCTGTGAAGCAAGAAAGATTCCAGCTCGAACACTCATAGTACACTAAAATAAGTATAGTTCTTGGTTTTAGGCTGGAAATTGTCCTGTGTAAAGAGAAAAGCAACAATCTCTGGAGAAAACCAGTGTTCCTTAAAACTAGGACTCCAATAGTATTCTAATTCGGAAAATATTTCATTAATCTAATCCAGTCTTGGAAATAGGATGCCTGATGTAATTATCGCTACATAACAGTAGTTTTCCTTCAAACCACATATTTCTGACTTTTACTGCTAAGTAGGTGAATTGTCTGAGGATAAATCTACTTCTCAGACTACACAAAGAGAACTTCTGTTATTTTATCATATGGTATCTTCAAAACAGAAGTCCTTCTTTCTGGGAAGGAAACCAGTGACTCTGTCAATGAATATATCCCATCTATGTGAAGTATGTACTCTAAAGCACCATCAAGTCATAAAAAATGGTTACTCCCAGCTCTACGCATTAGAGTAGCTTCTGGTATACATCACTGCTGCAGTTACAGAGCCAGAAATCTAACAGAAAATTGAACAAAATAAAAGATAGCACCTGCAAAATAGTATAAGTTTAACGTCACTAATGATACCTCGAGATCCGTTAATGTCAACTGGCTTCTGTACTATATTATAAAAGGCCATGTTACAGCTTTTAACACTAGGACTGGCCTATAAAGCTGCTGCTCAATGAGATATGATACAACTTGTTGCCACTATTTTGGTAAATTGAACAAAGTACCAGCCACATTAAAATCAGTCAGACCATCCAAGCAAGAAATTTCTTCAAGACCTCAGTCTTGACTAGGACTTAGAGATGAGCACTGACAGTACAGTACAGCCTTAAGTTGTTTTTACACAGGCTGTCCTCTTTTTATGTACAGTACTTTGTACTGTACTGTACGGCTTGCTCTCACAATAACGATCAACATATTAATACAAGATTTGCAGGGAGAGGTTAATAACTTTTGTTGGACTTGCTCACCTAGTCAGAAAGAGGTAAGATTTTACATACAAGCCTTTCTTCAGACTTCTGTCTTAAAAAAATGTGGCCTTACTTAGACCCTCTTACTATCACTATTTTGACAATACAAGTATTTCTACAATATGTAAAAAGCTATCTGCAAATATAGCCTGCTTCTGCAATACGGCTTATTTAAATAGTGTCTTGTCACTTGGGGCTAATGCCAAAACCACTATTTAGGAAAGGTAGTATGGCTCCAGTCTGTAATTCAGAGTATATTCAGAGCCTTCTTTTCTTTCATTTGGGTAAATCAGGAAGTAATTAAAACTACCTACAATCCTCAATGGGTGATTCTGTTTCATGCTTGCAAAGGTCTCATGACTCTTACAAGAAGATGGGGAAAGCTGTTAAAGGATCAGCACTGAACTCATGAAATTACATTGAGGTTAAGGGAGGGTGAAAGGTGGATAAAGGTGAATACACTTAAGTATCTTGGGGAAAATTCAGCTATTGTTGTTAACGACTGAATTAATGCTGTTCTCATTTCTATTTCCCTTGATGGAATCACACTCACCAAAATTGTCCTAGTAGGAGTGGTGACTATGCAAAAGAAGAAAACAGTGTATGTGCTTACCTGAAATACCCTTTTCTTTTTGCAGAAAGTTCCACTGGGTGACCCACCTTGGACTAATTAGTTTTATTGCTGTCAGCCAATTGCAGACTATTACACTCGCTGAGGCCGACAAGTTCAAATGAGGGACACACAACAACACAAATTCTTTTAATCGGACCCTTCAGGGAGTGTAGAACACCTTGCATAGGACAATACACAAAATCCTGACAGCTCCTCCTTTACCACCCTCTCAGTTGCCTTTCCAGGTTCTAATAGCACAAATATAATGTAAAAGAACAGTAGTTTGATCATACTTCAGCTAGGGATTAACAATACCTTGACAGATAACTGTAGTGTTTCATTTTGATGGAAGATTGAATTTAAGCCTTCTTTCCCCTAATTCCCAAGGTATATCTGCTTTTCAAATCAAACTATTTTATGGAAGGATAAAATTAAGTATGTTGAAATAAGGTAACCTCTTAACCCTTTTTTTAATTTTTTTTTTAAATTTTTTTTTAACTTTTTTAAGGTCTCAGGCTATAACACACTGCAAAACTAGACTTATTGACTATGAACCATGCAGCATTTTGAAAAAACCTCATGTAAAGTATTGTCCTCCTCCCACATATCTGTACCTGAAAATTAGGGTTAGGATTGGGATATGGAAGCCAAGCAGAGCGAGAGTTTTCCTGGTATTTGAAGGGTCCATTAAAAGCTTGAGTTATGGCACTCAGGTTGAAAACACAAACTGCTGAGGCTGCTATGCTGTTCCTGCAAAAGAAACACAAACATGAACCTAACAAAAAACATTAAGAAATCAACTTGCCGAAAAAAAAAAAAAAAGAATAAAAAAGGCAATAACTCTCCAATCCTTCAAACAATTAACAAAGCAGATATGATCAGCCAGGAGATGAGATCTGAAGATAATGTTATATGATGTGCTGATTTAGGCATAGATATAGGATTTTTTTTTGGTCAGTCTTGCTAAGTAGCCGATGTGAGAGAAACTCAGAAATTCCCACTTTCTGCTGCTGCTCTAACGCCACACGGCTATACTTACAGACATAATCACACGTATTAGGGAAAACTTTCTTTGAGTTACAAAGTTCAGGATGAGGTTATTCTCAGGGCACATTAACATTTCTTCTATACAGCCAATAGCAGCACAACAATAGTAAGGATTTTCAATATATTGTATTCCTCTAGATCCTACATAAACTCTGGATAAGACATCTCCACAAAAAAAAGTGTCTTCCAAGAGATGTTGTACTGCAGTAAGAATGCAAGTTCCAAAAACAAACCTATCAAGAGAAAACAGCTTGGAAGATATCCTGTTAGAAGAATAAACAGAAAAAAACAGCAGCCACGCAAAACATACAGTTTCCTATTCTTGTCTTGAAAATGTGATATACATGACAATAAAGTAATTCTGCACATTGTAAAGAATATAATCCAGTGACTATGAGAGCTATAAGAGTGCCTATGGAAAACTGAAAGGTTCTGTTCCACAATTTTAGATAAAGAGATAGATAATGAAGGTGGCAATTCCACAGATCTCCACTGCAGGTAAGACTGCTGACAACAGATCCACACAGCATTCATTTTTTGTTTTTTGTTTTTTTCCTTCAAACTTAGCCTGGAATTTACATAAGACTTAAGAAAGCCTGCTATAGAAATTCTAAAATGATGGAAAGAAAAAATAAGCCCAGGGGCTCAAATCTACCTGAAACTGAAAGAGTTATGATATACAGATTTAATAGTAGGATCAAAGAGCAATTTGCTTTCTTATGCTTGTCAGTCTTATTTCAGAGAACCCAAAACTCTAAGTTTCATGCTAACAATTTCTGCAGAATCTATTATACTTGGATTTGATAATTTATTGGCGAGGTAAACTGTGACTAAATGCAGCTCACTAATATTATTACCATACCAATGTCTTCCTAAATGTTTTGAAGTCCTTAAAAGACATTAGACTCATGCTTATAAATTTTCAGGTAGTCTGAAAGAAACAAATAAGCTTCTTTATGAAGAAGTGACTATAGTGGACTTAATAGTCAACCACACATAAAGAGATCAGGTTTTACTATTACTCAATCTTTATTAACAGAAAATACTTTGGGTTTTTTCCCACAAGTATATTGAATTACATTCACAGTATATTTAAAAAAGCATTAGGGTATTAGTATATAATTTGCAATTCTGAAAACACTGAGATTGAAGAATGCTGAATGTGGTTCAGTACTGTCTGACTGGAAATTCTTGTGCTTTTCCAGCATCAGGTTGCAGGTGTGAAAGGTGGATCATATAGGTTGTGTAGATATCTGTGAACAGGTATTCAGCATTTTAACTGCAACATTTCAACAGCCTCCAGAAATCCAGTTACAATATATGATGACATGAACAAACATAACTTAAATGGAGCTATCAAAAAAAAACCAAAAAAAAACAAAGAAAAAACCAACACTCTCAAACGGCTGCAATTAATTCCTTTTTGAAGAGTCCATCTCTGTTGGACAAGGCAGAATGTTGAGCCATCGGGGAAGATGGCAGTAGAACCAAAATTTCAATACTTTCAAGTGGCAAAAACCATGGAATTAAATTAGCAAGTCCATTTTCAGAAAAATCAAAGTGTGCTGATGGCAGCCCTGATATCCTTACTCAATCTCAGAAACTGTGGAATTTGTAGCACAGGAAAATCCATCATTCCCATATTGTCAGGACAATTCTGAGAGAAAAGCATGGCTCCCCTTCCATGGCCAAAGCCCTGTGGATTTTCTGGAGCAGAATTCCTCTGGTCAGGCTTTCTGTGGCAGGAGCATGTCAAGGCTATTTTGACTTATCATGAAAGATCATGTTTAACAGTATATGAACACGCCATCTGAGAAATACCTGCCTTCTAACATTTGAACTAGCTAGTAAAACAGACCAACGAAATTAAAATTCCTGATGAAAAAGACATCAAATCTTCTCATCCCCAGTAGTCCCAAAATCTCTACTATCCTCTTTTAAAAAAGCAGCATTCAGAGTCACTACATTACTCCATTGCAGGAACAGGGTTAAGCTCATCATCTGATGTTGCAAGTCAGAAATGGTCACAGCCTGATCCAAGCAGTCCCTCATTAGTCATGCTCACAGTCTGAGCTGCTGGCCCAGGGGTGAGCCTGAGTCTGGAAGGTGCCTAGATATGTTGTTAATAGAGGACTGTACCAAAAGCATGAAAACTATCTTAAGCTCAAATTCATGGTCATTGTCTACAATACTTACGGATCATAATTTGTTGGCATTAATTGGTGACTGTTTCCACCTGGTAAATGGATATTTATAGACAGTAGGTATCCAGATGTTTACAACAGTAGTAAGGGGCACTACGGATCTACGTTTTAGGTACCCAAGTAACTTTCAAAATTCTAGGCAAAACTGACTTACAGAGCAAGACACTGCAAGCAAAAAAAAAAAAAAAAAAAGAGAACCAGAAACCAAAATCTGAAGCTTTCTTCCAGTGGTCCAAATACTGGGCTGCACAGCCATAAGACATAGTCTGCTCTCCATATGAACTCCAGTTACTATGTTTAAAGTAACAAAGGACATTTCTGAGATTAATCTATCTTTTTTTCTAAGAATTAAGTAACTCTTGATATTAAACTCAGAGTCTAGGGAGCTTTTATGTTCATCCAATGTTTAATATTTAACAAATTTTCATTTTTTAAGACCAAACTGTACATTTTTAAATTTTACCTTGTTAATACAACAGGTGCAGTTAAAATTAGATTAAGTTCTTGGTTTGACTGTCAAACTCACATGAGTACATGTTAGGATTAATGTAAAATACAGAAGAGAGCAGCTCTTGTGCTCTTTTGGGTAAGGTGAACTCTTCCTGACGTGGTCAAATTACCTCACGTCAAACTCATGACCACGTCACGTTACAATTATGAAATATTCATTTCATAAATACATAATGTATTTATGTATTACAATAGTGTGCAAAATAAAAATTAATGTCTTTATAAGAACATATGAAAAAGAAGACTGAATAGTCTTAAACACAACTGACTCCCCGCTGTAAGTAAATACTAAGAATTCCTCCCTCCTTCCTTCCTACTCCTTCAACAATTCATGTGGGAAGCATTTGGAACTTACACTTGTTCACAAGAGGACAGTGGATTGGGTAAAACAGCAGTTTGAATTTATGTTTATTTGGCATATACAGAAGAGAACAGCTCAGAAGCTTTAGTTTTCACTGTGACAAATAGCAAGAAAATAAATCATAGAATTTACTTACACGTTAGTGGTAAATATCCCATAGATCAAGTCCAATTCTGGCAGGAAGAAAGTGCTCTGTAGTTCATTATAGTAAAATGGAATTTCTCCAGGGCGAGAGCAGTTCAGACGGGCTTTCATGAAGGTAGTCCAGGTATCCTCCAACACGAACTTGCCTCCAATATCATTTTTGCATACCCGTGCAGCACGAGAGAAGACTGTTTTACCACAGTCATGTTCCACTGCGTTCTCCCGGAAGAAGAAGTAGGTAAAGTTCCCAATGTCATAAGACGACACAAAATTTGGCTCTGAAAATAACAGAAGAAAAAGGTTATTTATTGCTGCCTTCTGCTACAAGCACTGATGTTAATACAGAAGTTGGATTTATCTTTGAGCATTAGATTTCAAAAAATGCGCCTTTTGCTATCCGTGCAGGGAATTGCCCCATGACCCTTGCCCAGTTGAACCTTGACTCTCGTGATCCCTCAGCTGTATACCAAATATGACATATACAGGACGGAATACCTTGTTGGTCTGTTTAGGGTCACCTGTCCTGTCCTCTCCTCCCCACAGGTGCAGCCTTTTGCTCTCTGCACCCCAACACAGTACATGAGATCCAGTAGCGATCTTGGTCTGCACACCAGACTAAACATGGAGTGTTATAACTTCTAGAAGCAGACATTGTATGAGAAAAATCTGCCATTAACTTCAGAAAATACGGTTAGAAGAGACCAAGCTGAAAAGTAAACTCGCTGATCAGAATTATTTCTGTTCTAACTCAAACCAGGACAAAACAATATATACATCTGCAAACACCTATGCATATACTTTACTAATTATGAATTGATGAAAATGTGACCTGCTGTTGAAACTTGTGAAAAACAGTTTTATTTGTATGAAATGTAATAATCTCAGAGCTACCTCGGGGAATTCTGTGGATATGGAAGGATTATCATGTCAGACTTTATTTATTTAATTTCTTCTTTGGGAAAAGTGAACTGAATCGCTTCAAAGGTTCAAAGCAAAAAGAAGATAACCAGGAAAATTAGTTCATATGTTTCCAAATACTGTGTTGTGAATTGCCATTGTCGATATGGAGGCCTTTCCATACAAGTTTTTAATGCAGCAAATGAAGCGATTCTCTTGGTTCCTGCTGAATTTGCAAATAGTTCTGGAAGGGTAAATGCATCTCATTTGTGAATTATTAGATCACCAAAACAAGTGCAAGGATGCTGGTATGTGACAGGATATAACTAGTATGGAACAACATGAGGATGCCAATCGGCAATAATGTCACAAATATTGTATATGATCTTTATAACTTTTTATATATTCAATCTATGGATGTGTCAGGCCAACTAGATTTTCCCAAATTCAGTGGAATCAGGAAAGCAAGAAAATGAGTTTGTCACTGTGACACAACAAAGATCTCTGTTGTACGGCATAAAGCAGTGCTACACAGACACACAAGCCCGTGCACTGAAAGCTGTAGGTAGCACTGCCTCTGGATAAACACACTGCAGCGTGCTATTTCTGAAATTTGCTTACTCGGCACAAAGCCTGGGAACCTCTATGGCTTCCTTTATAAAGCAGCATGACTATCCTGCAAGGATGTTTCCCCACAGACTCTTCTAATTTATTGCAAAAAAGATGACCAAACCATAGCAAGCCAAGGTAGTGCTTTAATCTGGAATTACCTAACGGTTTTTTTAAAGGTTGGACATAAACCCGATGTTCCAGGGAGCACAGTCTCTGTTCTTAATGAGAAGGCGCTTACAAGGAAGAGATAACATTTCCCCTTAGATTATTCGGCCTTTCCCCGCCACCCCAGGGAACTCGGAGACCACACACTTACTGCCTGGCAGGCCTCTCACTGACATTGCCTGACAGTGCCGACTCCTGCAGCTCTGCCACGCAGCACACGTTGACGCTGCAGCCCAGAGGATGGCATTCCTGTAGCAGGAAAGCAAGGGTGTGCATGCCCTGGGAGGCAGTGTGAGGACAGACCGGGGGATTCAGGAGTGCAAATCTTACCAGGAATGGGACAGGGCACTCCAGAGGGCAGAAGAAGACAGTGCAGCCCCAACCTGTACTGACTCATGTTAACGGAGTATAAATCAAAATTCTTCCTGAGTCACACACAGGTTTTGACTGGAAAAGCAGTAGCTGAAGTGGTCCAAAATAAGACTGGGAAGTAAGCCAGCAATTAAGCAACGCAGATGATAAAGGGTATTGTGAGTAAGCTTATTTCCTTATTTCCTTTATTTTTATTTAGTGGTGTAGATGTAGTCTGAGTGGGTAAAAGGATGAGAGGAACCATAGAGACACTTTCTCTGGGAAGAGCAATGGGAAACAGGAGGATGAGAGAGCTCTGTGAGAGCATCTGAGGCAGTCTTGGCCTCTTCTCGCTTCCTGAGCTTTGGAAAAAGAAAGTTGGCTTGTGCTCTTTGCTTTTTAAAACTCCCCATCCTCTGAAGAATGCTAATATGATTTAATTTACCTGGTTAGTCAATGCTACTGTTCCCAGAGTGAACCAAATGACAGGGAACGATCTGTCTTTCTTTCTGGAGGTAAAAGCAATTAACCTTAGAGATTATAAATTCCAAAGCCTCCTTTGAGCAAGAAAGAGCTGTGATTTCCACTGACTATCCCTGTGAGAAATGACCACTTGCATCTCAAATGTGATTCATTCAGAGACCCAGTCAGAAGTGAAATTAGCCCCAGAAACGTCAAAAGAAAGCTAAAATTAGAAGTTTGTCAGATCTAGACACAATCAGATTATATATACAGATAAAATAAGACACATGCATAGACATATGCCTGTATAAGATATTCAAAATCTTAGAAGTCTAGATACTGGTCTAATGCTGAACGACATCTGTCTGGAGCTTGTTCGTTGACCTTCTTACATCAGTGAATCACATCCTCATACTGGGGGCCTCTAAAGACCCATTTCTTCCAAATATTTATACTCAGCCAAATACTTAATGGCATTAAATTTTAGGAAGATGCCTTTGAGGTTTTTTGTTATCAAGGTTCAATCTCAAGTGAGAAATGCTATCCAAATCGGAAACTTAAAATAATGTTAAGAATTTAAGTTCCAACCGTGCCAGTCTGTTTTATTTTCTTTCACCTGTCATAACTAATGAAATCCATTTCCTACTTCCATTGTACCATCCCTGTGTATTAATTAATCATATTCATTTAGTGCAGTCCTCTGTAGCTGTTGGAAAACAATACAGATCTTGCATTAGGCTGACCAATGCATCACTGCTCGTGAATGTTTAAGGACAAATCTTAATCATAAGTGTAAAAATTTCTCTACAGTGTTAAACATCTTAAAAGTAATACATAACTTGTAGTCATCATAGTTATATACATCTTCAGGAGCTGAACTGTTAAATGTTGAGTCCTGATATAAAACTGGTGAAAATAATTGTTTATTAACAGCTATTTTCCCTCTGTATTCCATAATTATCTAGGACATATGCTTAAGATGCTAGTCTTTCATAGCAAAGCTGGCTATCAGTCTGTTTTAGCTACTGTATCTTCTGCAATGCCTCAGCTCTCCATGATTTCTTTTAAATTTTCTTCCTTTTGCTGAATGGAAGATTTTATGGGTATGGAAAAGCAAGGACTGAAAAATACACTAAAACTGTGTATGCTAGGCATTTTTTCCAGTGTTCTCTTATTTTACCAATAGATATAATACAATACAGTATGATCATAAAAGAGGATGCACTCATTAGACATTACATTTTACTGACGTACTCTAACAAATTCTGAAATGCAATTATTTCTTTTCTGGAAAACGTTTTTCAAATATGGTATTACAAAATGCCTTGGTTTATTGTCTGTTGTGTATTTCAAATAAATGTCCTTCATTTCTAAGGTAAAGTGTTCTAATGCACCATAATATTTTGCAATTTTTTATATCATTTTGCCGATGTAAATTTGCCAGTAACAAACTTAGTGACAGAAACCATTCTCTACTCTGATCTAATTCCTACTCAAGTACTTGAGAGTCCCATCTGGAGCTCAGTGGATTTTGTGTCACCTATATTGACTAGATAGACACTTTGCATAGAAGTATACTGTGGGAGGAATAAGGGTCAAAAATATAGAGGAATACCTTAATTCACTCCAGAGGTTTGGCTCCAGGGATATACCAAAAGATGCAGAAGTTTGGATGGTTACTTAAAATGCTGAATCCAGAATTCCACATATGCAAAATCAAAATAACCTAGCTTTCTCTAAACAGATTTTACCAATCAGCAGGTATTATCTGAAAAGAAAACCCAGTCATGATAGCTTACCTATTTATCTCCAAACATTTGGACTACCATTTTTTTTTCTTGTCTCTGATCTAATTTTGCAGGAAGGGAAACAATCAAAGGGCTTTCCCTAAAGACCTGTCCTCTTTTCTTTTCTCCTTTTTAAAAATTTTGGTTTGTTCTTTTCATAACACAACAGAACCCAGAATTCACTTTCATAGAATCATTTCCTTTCACCTTAGAGCTTGGTGCATCTGCCACTAAAATTCTGTCTCTGCCTCCAATATTTCTGTCTTCCTTTTTCATGGTTACTGTTCTTCCTATGTTCATGTTTCCCAAAATTTACTCCTTTTTCTACCATCCTGTGGTTGAAATGTATTTCAATTCTAATTTATTTCATTCTCTCTGCCTCACTACATATTATAGTTTTCTGCAGCATTAATGAAGCTAATGCTCCTACCAAACCTCTCCACAGCTGGGCACAGATGTGCTTGCAGGGGTGTCTGTCTTCCTTCCTTGTTTAGCCTTTCCAATTGGCACTTGACATGAGCAGGCTGGATAAGACATAGACAAACAGTCTCTGTCCTCAGTAGCCTCCTACTCTTTTCATAAACAGAAAGTGGACTTTGCCATTTTAGCTAGGGTAGGTAAGCATTAAAAATATCCTATCTTCATGGGAAGTGCTGCCTGTCTCTTTTACCTAGATCCTGCACTTGAGTCACAACAAACCCATGCAATGCTACAGCCTCTGGGAAGCTGCCTAGTGAAAAAGGACCTGGGGGTGTTGGTTGAGATGGCCAAGGCGGCCAACAGTATCCTCGCTTCAATCAGAAATAGTGCGGTCAGTAAGATCAGGGAAGTGATCATCCCCCTGTGCTCAGCACTAGTGAGGCTGGACCTAGAATACTGTGTTCCGTTTTGGACCCCTCACTAATAGAAGGACATGGAGGTGCTGAAGTGCATTGAAAGAAGGTCAAGAAAGGTGGGTCTAGGGAACAAGTCCAATGAAGAGCAGCTGAGGGAACAGGGCTTGTTTAGCCTGGAGAAAAGGAGGCTGAGGGGACACATTATTGCTCTATACAACTATTTGAAAGGAGGTTGTAGAGAGGTATGTGTTGGTCTCATCTCCCAAGTAACAAGGGATAAGGACAAAAGGAAATGGCCTCAAGTTGTGCCAGGAGAGATGCAGTTTGGGTATTAGCAAAAATTTCTTCACCAAAAGGGCTGTCGAACTTTGGAACAGGCTTCCCAGGGAAGTGGTTGAGTCACCATCCCTGGAGATATTTAAAAGATGTGTAGACATGGTGCCAAGGGACATGGTTTAGTTGTGGGATTGGCAGTGTTAGGTTAATGGTTGGACTCAATGATCTTAAAGTTATTTTCCAACTGAAGAGATTCTATGATTCTGTTTTAGATGAGTGAGGAAATGCTATGAAGGTGCTTTGTAAAAACTTAGTCTGGCATTGGAGAAAAGTAATCAGGAGATGCACCTCCTCTTTCATCAGCTTACTGCTCTCCTACTCTGTCATCACCATCTGGGAGACGATGTACAGCTCTGAAAGGAAAAACACAGCACAACTGCTGAGATTTTTCCTCTCATAGCAGCTCCAGTAAAGAAGTCTAAGGTTGGGTTTCAAAACCAGAAGGCATTCCCCTTCCATTTTAGGGTACTGGCAGAAAGGATGATACACACAAAAGAAAAGAACCAGCTCTATGAGTGGCACAACCAAAGGAAAGTAATTATTTGTTGCAAAATGAGCAACAACTGGTAGCATATGCTTTGCATATTTGCAGTCCGGTCTCTTATCTGAAAGCTAAAGACCAAATTGTACATTCAAGAACATACTGGGTTTGAGTTACATAAAATATTACATAATAAGAAAAGCTTGCACTAGGTAATTACAAGACTTTTCATTAAAAAATAGAAAAATGAAAAGATAACCTTGAATTATTATAGCAATTTCCATTAATCCTTAAAAGCAAAAGTGAAAGAGTAAGTTTTTGTTCTTAGGTCATAATTTCTCTAAACATATCCTAGTAGCGGCAAGAGTTATAATAAAAGTCTGCTAAGAAACAATAATAGGAATGGATTCAGAGTTGTATTAAACTACTTTTTAACCAAACCACCTTACTGTTACTTGTGAAGACTAAAAGTACCTGCTCTAGATTAATAAGCTTTTAATTAAGTGGCTCGATATTTAGAACAAAGTCTTTATTTATTTAAGGTGTTCCAATAACATCTATAACTGTATGTCTAGGATAAAGAAAACAGCAACATTATATTTCAAGATAGTTGGATGACCAAGCAATTGTAAGCAAAGGCATTGGGCAGATTATATGACCAAATATCCTAATGTTTCCCTGTGCAAAAAACCCCAAAGGGATTGATTGGAAGTTCCATTTTTTTCTTTAATCTGTTTTGCTCTTTTATTGGCTAATTGAAGCAAACAGATGTAATAGACTAATGCAAACTTTCACGCTGAGGCATCAGATTTACTCAATTGAGGAGATGAAGTGAAAAAATAAACACCTTTACTAACTGTAAATGTTGGACTACAGAAAAAGTTTCTAAGTCTAAGCAGTGGAGGCTTTTCCTCACCAATCTGGACCCACAGCAGCTTGTGAACTACAAATATAGCTATTCCATTTACCTCTGTCCTCCAGAGCGAACCATGACAGATCCTGCCCATGTCGCACTTCGCAAATCAACTTCTCAAAGTCCGATTAGAAGCACACTTTAACAGGCAACTTTGGCCATGGTTTAAACTGTATGCTACACTAAAAACTTTAAAAGACTCAAATAACAGTATGCCAGCTGCAAATCTAGGTGTGGGTTTTTTTCTTAAAAATTTTATTTATTTGCTATCATTTGATAATGCCCGAAACAGACTGCTCAGGCTGATTGTTCTTTTTATTAAATATTACAAAGGCAATTAAAAAAAGTTCTAGCAACATGCTGCCCTTTACCAACCTGAGCAGTTAGGTGCAGCTAAAGGTCTTGCTGACTGCTTTACCAGAAGTAGTCAATGCAAGAACCATCCACTTCAGATGTAATCCTCAATATGTACTCTATTACCTCAAATTGTTTCTCTCAAGCACAGAAGTACTTGAACAGACTCCGAGAGAAAGACAAAAGGGAGTAGGTAGCAGAACAACACCCCTTAAAGAATAAATTACTGGTAATCATCCTTTCTACCTTCATTTGTCTGTGCGCACATCTATTCACTTGAGTAACTTCAAGCATTATTTTTTTCTGTACGTGAGAAAAGAGAAGGTCAAAACATGACATCATGAGAGGGAGAGGTAGGTTCTCTGTTTCACAGTTTCAGGTTGACTATTCTGCACTTAGCTGGACTGTTGGATGGGAAGGGTGCTGGTTTGCAGCACTTGTTAACTTATCTGCATGACCAGATTTCACCTGATTGAGAAATCACAAACTACTGACAGGGTTGGCAAGATATATGAGGATAACACAGGGTCTTGCTCTTTACTGTCAGCTGATAAATACATGGACATTTATTTATCCATTTCATGGATAAATGGAGAAGAGCACAACCTCCACATGGTGATAACTGTGGTTAAAAATCTGCTTACTGCATTTAGTCCAGCTGCATTTAACGTCGTCTACAGGAGTACCAGAAAGACAGAAAAAGGCTTCATAAGCAGAACACTAATTTCTTTTTGTAGAAGAGGAGGGAAGTTCTGAGGTAAAAAGATTATAATTGGCAGTCGTTTTCAGACATAATCAAGAGCTGAATAGATTACTAGTCTCAATGTTAAAACAGACCAAGCTCAATTGCCTCCAGATTCCTTTTTCCTCCATCACTAAAGAAGACATGACTGTTCATACTAAAATATAATATAGGAAAAACTTTCAGGACGTGGACAGATATCTGTAACATTTAGCCAACTGTTCTATTTGCTATTAAAAATTGTCAAAACAGACAAAATTTGGGGAAGTCAAACCTCAAATATGTCAGCAGCCTGTCTAGTGGGGAAACAAACAGCATATTCAGAGACCCTCTAAGATGGGTCCACAATAACTAGCTCCAGCCAACAACAGAATTTCTGTGTTGGCAGTGTTGCTGTGGTGTCCACATTTTTCAATCAGTTCTTGCTCAAGATCTTTGTGCTACACATACCATGAGGTCATTGAACTTTCCTTTTTCTTTTCAGTTGTACTCACAGTATATTCTTGAAGCTTACTTTTACATATATCCTGAATAATTTATATTTTTAACCAAGCTATCCCAAGTCATCATTATCCTAGATAATCCAGTGTTGAGTGCATCAAGAAAATGATAATGCAAAAATGAAAACGTACTAAGGTTAAGCACCCGATCAGGATGATGCTCAGTAACAGATGCTAAAAATAACTGCTAGCTTACCTATTCAGTTGATATGGATTGCCTCCAGACCTACTAAGCCTCCAGCAGAAGGCAGGACCTGATAATAAATACAGGACTTTGGCTGAACTAGAATGAATGGGGAGGCTCAGACAGGCCACCAACTTAAATCAATTTTATTTGTGATTTCAGTTTTTCCAGAAGTTGGTATTACGGCATGGTAATAGGGGACCTTGCCCCAGTCACATGACACATCAGCTCTGTTTTCCCCTCCCATGTTGTGCGCCATGGTTCCTGTGATTACAAGCCTTCTGACAATTAAGATTAGGAACAAGGTTTCTTCTGTGATGAAGAATCAGAGCTTCCCATGTCGAAATCCTTCACTGCGAGTTACAGTGAACACTGAGTGCAGACTGCCTAAGCATGAGGGCTGACTGACAGTAATGAAAACTCCTGAATGCACTGAGAAGTGTGATAGCCATTAAATTCAACAATGTCTTTATTGCAAAGTAGTAACACACAGAGTAATATAATCGTCTGCGTTTTAGAGTACTGCCATCGCCCCCAGAGGTGGCTTGAATGCGATTTGCAGAGAAGAAAATCAAAGTGAGAAAAACCACTGTGCCACTAAGGGAAACATGGATGTAAAAGAAAAACTTACTTGAAATTGGAAACATTGACAGATTCACATGCATGCACATGCACTCCTAAAATAAGGCTGAATTACAGTAAATGTCAGCTACTGCTGCTGAACAAATATTGATGAGCATGCTTCCATGCCTTATTTTTCTTGCAGGATTATCTTTATTATTTTCTTAGTGAAAGCTGCAAACTCTATGCTACCATCCAAGCACTGAAAAACTAATGCAGTTTCTCAGCACTGAGTCACATATGAGCAGGTAAATTGACATAAATGCAGATGAATCCCCAACTTAACCAAATGAATCCAAATCTTAGCTACCCCAGAAGAGATTCTCTCTCCATTTCATAGAATCGTTTCTGTCAGAAAAGACCTTTAAGATCATCGAGTCCAGCCATTAACCCAACACTATCAATCCCATCACTAAACCATGTCCCTAAGCACCTCATCGACATGTCTTTTGGATCCCTTCAGGGATGCTGACTCTACCACCTCCCTAGGCAGCCTGTTCTACTCTTTAACAACCCTTTCAGTGAGGTAATGGAGCTGCTTCCAGCCTTTTACTGGATTTGATTGAACTGGCTCCAATTACAAAACTCATCTTGTTCTTCCTCTCCAAAGATAAAAGCCACACTTTCCTGGCAACCTAATTCTAAACAGTTTTGAGGCAGAAAAATGAGTCCTAATAGAGAATATATAGGTACAGCGGAATCTAGAGGTGAATTTTAGTGTGCCCTTTGGTACAAACCACATTCAGTTAAACTGAAATTTCAATATGAAGAATTTTTTCCCTTTGACAGAAGCACCCAGGCGTGGCACAGCAATTAGTTCCAATATCATGGCTGTGTGGACAAAAGTTGCCTAAACAAGGATATCTACACAATGAGTTCAGTTTTCCTCTCTTTTATTTTGCACTGCTGTAATTCTGTTATGTTCCATGCAGCTCGGTTTTGTTTTGTTAATTGATATTCTAAAATCAGCTGACCTTCAGAGAAGGTCACACATTTCTCCAAGCTACCTCTGATGGCTTCTTTGTACAAGGAAAATACACCGAGTGAATACGCACAATTCAGCATTCAGATTACAGGAGAACCAAAATAGTCAAAATAAAGTCTGTCACTTGCAGCCGACCTAATGTTCTGAAGCTAGAAGGCTTTATATTTGTACTTAATTTTGAAGATGAGAATAATTCTATCATAACATGAAATTATGTGAGAATAGTGATTGTTGTATCATGTAACATGAGTTATGAAAAAGTGTGGGTGTCTTCTACTGGGACAAGCATGGGCAAGTTATAATACACATAATTTTATGTTTCATGTTAAAATATTTTCATTTTAGAAAATTCTGATTTTTTTGTTGTTAATATATAAAATGGCAACTGGCCCTGTA
>JAOXNV010023811.1:31014-124751 GCA_028565915.1 Momotus momota
ACATCTCAGGAATACATATCTGTTTACAGCTTCTCCCAGCTGGAAATCCTCAACAGGTGATTAACATTCATGACCACAGAATCCCAGAATATTAGGGGTTGGAAGGCACCTCAAAAAATCATCTAATCCAACCCCCCTGCCAGAGCAGGATCACCTAGAGTAGGTCACACAGGAATGTGTCCAGATAAGTTTCGAACGTCTCCAGAGAAGAAAACTCCACAGCCTCTCTGGGCAGCCTGTTCCAGAGCTCTGTCACCCTCACCGTAAAAAAGTTTTCCTTATGTTTATCTGGAACCTCCTGGGCTCTAGCTTGCACCTGGCTCCATTCTCCTGACACTCGCCCTTTATATATTTCTAAAGATTAATGAGGTCACCCCTCAGTTTCCTCTTCTCCAAGCTAAAGAGAACCAGCTCCCTCAGACTTTCCTCATAAGGGAGATGTTCCACACCCTTCATCGTTTTGATACGGAAGTCATTACCATAGCACGATTTTATGATATGTTTTGCAGACTAGTCCCTATCCTTTGATTATTATAAGCACCAAATATGTTAGTCTGCCGCCTGAGGACCTTGAAAGCAAAACTCTTTCTGCTTGTCGAGGCTAGAACCTACAAGGAAAGGCAGAATTCAGTTCATTCTAAACTGTATTCTCTGCGTTAGGTTTCTGAAGGACTCGACAAAAGATGTGCAAGACAAGCTACTGCTCTTGGCTGACTCAACTTTACCATGTAAACATACCCGAGAGATACAGTACAGCTCACCCCTATGCCTGTGACCATGACTTACATATTTAAGTGCAACTACATTAATTGATGTTAATCCTTATACTAGCAAAAAAAAAATAAATAAAAAGATTATGCAAAATAATTTTAAAATGAGATAAGCAATTCTCTAAAAAGTTTCAAATTCTCAGAATGGCATTTCAGGATCGTGAATATAGAGAACATGGGCTAAAAAAAAGATGAGTCTTATGGCTCATCAGCACTCACCATTCAGCCACTTGGAGTTATACTGGGCAGTGCGTAGAGGAGGAAGGGAACCCAGGCTGCGATAAATAGCAGGATCTCTTCCTGGAAAATCCATGGCTGTAGCAGCATATAACTCCCCACTGGAAGTGAGAAGAGCAGTGGAGTTGTGCTGAGGACTGTAAGGACAACGAGCCATGCCACTGATTTGATCATGAATCTCTGTCAAGTTACTCAACTGTAAAAGAGTGATAAAAAGGGATTAAAATAACCTGTAAATTGATGCACCTTCGCAGAAATTACAATTTGAGCAAAATTCCATCATAAATATCGGTTATCTGCTTTAGTAGTGAGATGACCTTGACATAAATCTGAAACTGTCTCATATAGAAAGCTTTACTGTAATGTTGTCTGATCTCGCTTCTGCTATTTAGGTATGTAAAACATGCAAGTTAATCATTAGCTACTATGCCTAAAACGTTTTACCTTAGAAGTGACTCAAAAATTATCTCTACACAGATTGTAACTATGAAAAAGAAAAATAGATCTGATTGCCAGAATCAACTAAGGTATTCCCTGTAGCAAATGGTCATACAATGAAAAAAAAATAACCTATTGTTTGGGTTTTTTTTGTATTTTCTGAGAAAGAATCTCACATGGCAAATGAAATTAAATAAGGAGCTTTCCAGTTCAGCAGACCTATTTCTCTGATTTAGTTGTCCTAATACTTTCAGCCATAAACCACAGCACGATGTTAGTATGCTATTTGAAAATGAAGGTACAGTAGGTTTAAAAGATAATAATTCCATCAAGGAGTTTTTTGGTGATACAGCCATTCTTCATATTTAAATGCCTCTCCTTTCCTGAAAAAAAATAGGTAGCTTAGTCCAAACAGTGACTTTTTGATTTTTAATATGACTATTATTGATCCTTAATGGACTCTCTTTGATACATATAAGTTACAAATAGGTTTTTTTTCAAAAACAGAATGACAGATTTTCTTAACTAAGATTTTTCATTCTTGCCAGTTAGAAATCATTTATACAAATTCTCTCATCTGTTCCAGTACACGTACACAGTACGCAGCTACTCAACTACATTTTATAACTAAATCAATTAATTCCAATCAAACTCGATAGGGCGGCAGAAGTCTTAGAAATATCTCAGATCATGAAAACTGGCATGTGGGAGGAACTGAGCTGCTCATAGATGCATTCTCTTCCACAGCTGAGGAAAGCACTGCAAAAAAAAAATGTCATCTGTTAACTCTCCTCTTCGGTCTGCCACTAGCCTTTTACATATCAGTTCACCCATCAATACATGAATAGCCTGGACTCAACCACAGTACACTCTGTCTGGAGTTGGTGGGATGGAACATGGAACTCATACCGTCCGATTGGTGCAGATAGGAGTGAATGCGTTGGTTCCACAGGTAAAGAGATGGTTGCCTCCAACAAGAAGTACTCGAATGTAGTTCTGGCATTCCTCCTGCCGTGCAGAAAAGACAGACTATATTCAGTGATACTTTAAAGAGTAGAGGAGACTAATTCTGATTTGCTTTCCAGGGTTATGTGTCCCACATCAAAATCTGGGGGAAGAAGGCTTGAGCATATCTGATGCGTTAGCAGTCATGATACACATAGATTCCTAACCACAACACACAGATCCATCAATATTGGTGAGAAGTTCTTAGGATAACCACAAAGCACTTCAGTACTGAAGATTTCTTCTAAGTGTGTATTTCAAAGGTTTAGCTAAACTTGGAAGTGATAGATACTGACATAAATAATACACTGCAGTTTCAATAGATCAGATGCTGTTTTCAAAGACAGGTGAGGCCAAGGGAGGAAGTTGGGAGGGAAGTGGGAGAAAGACCAGGTTGTCAGTAACACAAGTATGTTGAAACCAGTACAAATAAAATTCTTCAGATGTTCAGAGGCAGATTTGTCACTACTAGTTTCATAATTTGCACAATACATTTTATTAGAAGCACCTATGTTTCTGTTAACTTGAAGTTTCTCAAATTTCATTACCTTATTACATAGATGCTCACCCTTGATGAATAATTTTACATGTTTTTTTACCCCATTAGGATGTGTGAGGGTTTTATGAAGTTCATTTCCCTCATTTCAGAAGCTAGAAACTAACTGTAATTTCTACTGTTTATTCAGACAGAATAATTCTGCAGTACTAAAAATCTCCCAGAACTGTATGTAGGAAGCATTCAAACACTACTCCTGCAAAAATCAATGTCTCTCATAAAATGAACAAAATCAAAATATGTTTGGAGAAAATAAAGTTTCCTTTAACTTTCCATTTGAATGATCTTCAGAATTCTTTCACAAGATAGTCTTACGTAAAGCATCAAAAAAAAAGGTGAAAACAAAGCTATGTGATTCTAACACATGTTAAGTGGAATCATACAAGTAAATCCATGTAAAAAAAAATGGTGTAGAAGTCCCATTATGTGGTCTACAGTTATATTAAATATATTGCTTGTTTATCTCAAAAACAGACTTTTATCCTGGAAGATGAGAAATATACTCCTGAAGAAATTGAAGAGGCACAAAATAGACTGCAAAGCAAGATGGACAAAATATTTTAAAGATTTCTGAAAAAACTATGAGAATTTATTATCTGTACCTTTCCTCATATACAATAAAGTTTAAAAAAACCCATGCCGTCTGCCCTGCAATATCTCAGAAAAAGAACCCAAACTTTTTGAAAAAAAAAAAACAACCACCACCAAACTACATTTGCATTAGTGTCCCAGGAAAATGTAGTTATGTAGGGACAAAGTCAGGAAGGCCAAGGCACAGCTAGAGCTGAACTTGGTGAGGGATACAAAGAAAAACAAGAAGGGATTCTACAAGTATCTAAATCAGAAAAGGAAGGTCAAAGAAGATGTACCCCCTCTGGAGATTAACAAAGGTGAATTAGTAACAACAGACGAGGAGAAGGCTGAGGTACTCAACTTCTTTGCTTCAGTTTTTACTGGCAACCTCTCTCCTCACAGCCCTCAAGACAGTGACCCACATGGTAGGGACCAGGTCAACAAAGTCCCTCCCACTGTATGCAAGGACAAGGTTCAAGACCACTTGAGGAATCTGAACATAAATAAATCCATGGGACCTGATGAGATGCACCCCAGAGTGCTTAAGGAATTGGCTGATGCAATTGCTGGGCCACTCACAATAATATTTGAGAAGTCATGGAAGTCAGGTGAAGTCCCTAGTGACTGGAAAAAGGAAAATATCATGCCCGTCTTTAAAAAGGGTAAAAAAGAAGACCCTGGGAAGTACCGCCCTGTCAGCCTCACTTCTGTGCCTGGGAAGGTCAGGGAACACATCCTCCTGGAGAATATGCTAAGGCACATGGAGGACAGGGAGGTAATCCTGGGCAGTCAACATGGATTTACTAGAGACAAGTCCTGCCTGACCAACCTAGTGGCCTTCTACAATGAAGTGACTGCATCAGTCGACAAGGGAAGACCTATAGATGCCATCTATCTGGATGTCTGCAAGGCCTTTGACATGGTCCCCCATAACATCCTTATCTCTAAGTTGGAGAATTATGGGTTCGATGGATGGACTGTTCAGTGGATAAAGAACTGGTAGGATGGTTGCATCCAGAGAGTGATGGTCAACGGTTTGATGTCCAGATGGAGGAACGTGACAAGTGGTGTCCCTCAGGGGTCTGTGCTGGGACCGGTGCTGTTCAATATATTCATAAATGATATTAACAGTGACATTGAGTGCACCCTCAGCAAGTTTGCGGATGATACCAAGCTGGGGAGTGCAGTGGATATGCCAGAGGGATGGGATGCCATCCAGAGAGACCTGGATAGGCTGGAAAGGTGGGCCCAAATGAACCTTATGAGGTTCAAGAAGGCTAAGTGCAGGATCCTGCACCTGGGCTGGGGCAACCAGCATTATTGGTATAGGCTGGGAGAGGATATACTGGAGAGAAGCCCTGTGGAAAGGTATTTGGGGGTGCTGGTGGATGAAAACCTGGACATGAGCCACCAATGTGCAATCGCAGCCCAGAAGGCCAATCACATCCTGGGCCACATCAAAAGAACTGTGGCCAGCAGATCGAGAGAGGTGATTCGGCCCCTCTACTCTGCCCTGGTGAGACCTCACCTGGAGTATTGTGTCCGGTTCTAGAGCCCCTAGCACAAGAAGGATACAGAGATATTGCAGCAGGTCCAGAGGAGGGCCACCAAGATGATCAGGGGAATGAAGCATCGCTCGTATGAAGACAGTCTGAGAAAGTTGGGGCTGTTCAGCTTGGAGAAGAGAAGGCTCTGGGGAGACCTTATTCTGACTTTGCAGTACCTGAAGGGGGCCTATGTGAAGGCAGGGGAAGGTCTATTCAAAAGGGCTTGTCTGGATAGGATGACGAGCAATGGGTTCAAGCTAGGAAAGGATAGATTTAGGTTGGATATTAGAAAAAAGTTCTTTTAACACAAGGGTGATAGATCACTGGAATGGGCTGCCCAGGGAGGTGAGGGAGGCCCCATCCCTGGAGTCATTCAAGGCCAGGCTTGATGATGCTCTAAGCAACCTGACCTAGGTAGAGATGACCCTACTTGTGTAGGGAGGTCTGGAGGTCCCTTCCAGCCTGAAACATTCTATGATTCTATGATTTTAAACACTTCTTTTTGAGCCTTTAAATGTAATTGTCGAACACCTTAGAATTAAGATTTTATTCATGCTGGGTAAAAATACATCTTTATCTTGAATATAACAAGACTGTCATCTCAATATTCTTTCAACCAAACAGAAACTAATGTGCAGCCATATACAAGTCTTATAAAAAGTAATCATTTCACTTCTAGGCCATTTCCCTGTTGCAGGTTAACTACAGAAAAGAAAAAAAAAAAAGGCAGTAATTTCTCCTTTTTTTTTTTTTTTTTTTTTTTTGTGGGAAGGGTGCTTAGGGAAGTTCATAGAATATAACAGTAATTTATTTTGCACTGTTTCCATTCTGCCCTTTGCAGCAAGCCATGGAATGCAAGTGTAGGAAAAATAAGTGGGTACTGACATTATAACCCATCCAACCTCCTCTCTTCATATTCCAGAGATCCTTGAAATGGTGCTATTGCCAAATTACTTGCACGCTGATCACCCACTCTTTCTGTTCAAGAATAATGTTAATTTTTTTAACTCTGGCATTCCTGGGATTCACAAGATTCTCCTCTTTAATGTCACCAAGCTCTGTGCCAAGTTCACAACAATCCATACTGCATCAGGGCAAATAAGATATCTCACATCACATTTTAGTTGGGTACATAGTAGAACAAAATCAAAACTGAAAGAACAACTTTTACAATTAGCTGTTTTCTTCATATGATAAATCCACAATAACAAAAAACAAATTAAATTAAAAATTAGTCATGAACAAAACAATCACCACCCAAAAACATATTGAAAAAGGAATCTGTTATTGAGTCATTTGAATTGTTCAGAGTAACTTTTCTAGCTGTGGAGTCAAGCTCAGCTGGTTCACTTTTTAGATGGACAAAAAAGAGATGTGTGATATAGAAGTGGCATTGGTGGATGCAAAGGACTTCAAAGTTTTTTTGAATTTGGAGGGTGGTGGTAGGTTTGGTGGACGTCTTTTATGTAGTTTTATTCTCTATCTCATCTTGACATCTATGCAATGTACTTCCCTATACTTCTATAAAACTATCGCTGAGAGAAATGAAATTAGGAAGCACTTTGTACTTTTATATCAGCACACCTGAAACAAAATACAACCACTAGAAACAATTCAACATGCACGTAAGTTACTTAAACTTAAGACCAACTTGACAGCTCAAGTTGTGCTCACATTGTGCAGTAATGTTTCCTGTATAGGCTAACATTTTAAACACACCTGTGTTTAATTTTTTAATACTTGTACTGAAAGCTCAGATGTTAACATACAGCCACAGACTCTTAGATAAGCAAGGCATAAGACACTTCGCTTATCTTTGGTTTATTGTATTTTTACTATGTGTATTTATATTTTTCCTTTTTAACAGTCCCTACCACAAGTGCCAGTCTGAATGGCCAAATTTATTCTCTTAACCATGTGTGGTGTTTTAGACTTCTAAATGCTAACATATGCTGGTCACAAGGACATAATTTTGTCTGGCTCATTCCTGGAGCCCCCAGCTATTTTAAGCAACAGCTTAAATTGGTGAATAAATGTCTGAAGTCTCAGTAACAAACATCAGCCTTCAAAAGTCAAGTGTACCTTACACTGACAAATGTGACAGATGTCCCTATATATTTTCCCCTTCAGCTCTTTTCCTCTTTGGTTCCTAAAGCATAAACCTCAGAACAACAACTACTGCTAACAGCTAGAGGCAAAATTTCTGTACAGCTTCTTTTTCGAGAACAACAACAAAAGAGGGCTATGTTTAAGTGACCATTACCTCAAAATGACTCGAATCGCTTCAGGGTTCAAAGCTAGCTTCTGGTTTCAGGGCACACCATCAGCAAACTGTCTTCTAGTTTTGCTGCCTGAACTCATTGCCCCCATGCTACTTTACAGGCAGCAGAGCTTCAAGAGAAGCCAGGATTTGAATGAGTAACTTACCCACTGCCATCCCTGTCATTCTCATCTCTCCTTCACCACAGTCTGGGCTGGCCTTGTATATTTTGTCTCCAGTCTTTCCTGTCCCTTTCCTACAGTCATATATGTGTCTTCCCTGAAATTTGAAGTCACCCTGGAAAAAGGTTATAGAAACACAGCCTCCAACAACTCTCCAATTTGGGTTGAGTCTATATAAGGATAAGCAACCAAGAAGTCTTTCTGGTAACAGTAACTGGAATTGACTCTCCCAGGGGATTTCCTCTGAAGTGGAAGAACTCACTGTAGTGCTGGAGCAACTTCCTCCTGGTCTGATAATTTTCATTTTTTCCAAGGGAAGACTTTTGTGATTTGACTAGGAAGAGGACCATGCCACAGATAGGTCATCTGCATGCATAAGTCCTCTTTATACAGAGAGCATAGTGACCTTGTTTTAGTCTTGGACATGAGGCAATAAAAAATAAACATCATTAGGCTCTCCTTTTTCTGGCCTTAAATTTATCCTTTGATTTTAACCTTGATCACACCAGTTAAAGCAAAAGAGGCATAAAAAGTTCAAAAAGACTGTTGTTCCAGCTGGGTAGGTGGTCTGTCAGTATCTTCACGTTCTCCAGCAATTCCTATATGCAAATTTCAGGCTTTTTCTAGTAAAATCTAAGCCATTTCTTTTCTTTAGCTATTATTATCTTCTGTACATCTAGCAAATTCTGCACCTTAATAGTGAGCAACCAGTAAATCACATATATGTTTCCTGCACTGGGATGGAAAGAAAGGGAAAGCTGGACAAAGACACCATCACCATTCTTAACACATTTTCCAAGTACTGTAAACTCATTTCTACAGTAAAAATGCAAGAGGTAGAGATTTATACACTGAATTACACATGCTATTAACATAGAAATTTTATTAAAGCGGAACAGCTATCTCAAGCTTACCTTGGATTTGCCTTTACTGTAACAGGCTCTTTTAGTAGCTTCATCACATTGCCATTCCACTGCCTGAAATCAACAGGAATTAGTTAGAAATATAAGGAGCACAGAAATATAAACCTCAGAGCTATCTAAGCCAGTGCTTGAGATATGTGCTTCAGACATACTGATGATTAGCTGTGGGTGATTCACAGCTGTCCATAATTGTCTTATAAGCTTTTTCTGCTTAGAAACATAGTTATCCTGCTGATAGTTTTTCAGTGTCTTAATCCAAACTAAAGCTGGCCATCCTCACAATTCATTCTACCTACCACTACGGAAGAAATAACAATCACATTCGACGCTATTTAGCCACTTTTGCATGAGTCTTACTGTGGTAAGCAGGTAGGAACACAGAGAATGGCTGAGCCTCTCTCAACACAGCATCTGAGGTCAATTCTGCTGAGAAACACTGCGCCGTGGGAAAATGTACCCTGTTGCTGGTTTTGCAGTATTTATCCCAAGTGTGAAAAGGAGATTTTAGTTTCTCAAGGTGTGATTGCGGTACTAATCAAAAGCACTAAAACATCCATTCAGAGAAAGGAGAAATGGGCAGACACATAAAAGACAACAGTGAAATGGAGCACTGCAAAGCAGAAGCAATTTATCCTCAGTTTTGAGCTGTCTTTCTGCTTCAACAGATTTATGTCAGGACTGTAAGGTCTAGTCTGCATTACTACAGTTTTGCTGCATGAGCTAACTCCAATTATTTCCATATTTAACATTCAACAGCTATGAGTTACGGACTCTATTGTTCAGTGGCGCAGGTCGTATGCTCGGTGTTCATGTGCCAATACACGTACGGATTTAAATGCCTGTATATGCTCTGTAGTCATAATGTATTTAAATCACTCTGCCTTCTTTCACCTCAACAGTGCATATCCATGTGTTCTTTAGATAAAAATGTCACAAAGCACTATACATTTTATCAGGAAGAATTCAGATTTCTAAACTAACTTTTCTAAACTAACTTTCTAAACTAACAGATTTCTAAACTAAGCTCCTTAATTATCAAAGCCAAAGCTTTTTCATTTTTATTTACTGGGAAATAATGAAAGACCATTCATTCAGATTTAATATAGGTAATTTTTTGTACCTGTCTTTTAATGGAGACTATATTAATAGCAAGTAGACTCTATAATTAATAAAAATAATAGGGTGAAAGTCTATTTAAACCAAAAGGGGAAAATGCTTTCAGAGTATATTATGCAGTACTCTTTGATTTGTGTTTCAACAAGTCCAAGAATGAGCTTTTTCATTTCAGGGGACAAAAAAAAAGACTTACAAAAACTAATACATTTACTTCTCCTTCTCCAACCTAAATCTTCTCATTGTCTGCTTTTGCAGATGAATGACTACAGCATATTGGGGAACATATTGAAAAGTTCTGGAAGAATCCATTTATGAATGACACTACCATTTATAACAAACTGTACTTAGCGGCATGAAAGAAATCTTAATACTGAGTTGGATAAAATTAGCAACGTCTTATACAAGAAAGGAGCAATGACTCAACTCTTTTGACTCTTTAATGCAAAAAGCGACTTATGCCCATAATGGAGATCACAGTACAAAAGACTACTTTTGGATGAGTAAGTTCCTAACCAATTCGCTAGGACACCCTGAATTTATGTTATATGGCACGAGATACAATGATCTGATACTGAACGTATTATCTCTCAAGAACACAAAACATTTTAAATATCTAGAGAAACACAGAAGTTACCAGTAAGAGATCAGAGTAGAAAGATTTAGTGGAATACAGGTGCTCAAAAGGAAGGTTTGAAGGAAAGTTCTCATCAAAACTGAACTGAGAAGAATATGCCAAGAATGAAGAGCAGGAAGTAAGAAAACAAAAAGTTTGGATTAAAGATAAATTGTTGATCAATAAGTCAATTTTCAGTAGCAAAATACCCAGATTTCAATTAACTCCACATTCACAGAAGAGCAATTTGAAGAAGGATGTGAAATGCAAAAATTACACAGTGTCACAAATCAAGCAAATTAAGTACATTTCTTAGGCACTAAAAGTTTTGGAAAAGAAGATGAACAGACTTTGGAGAGGGGAAATTCAGAAGCCAAAGTGATAGTTCTTCAAGCTTTCCATGAAATCTGAAAGTCAAGGTTGGAGAATCTAGGAACTTCAAGCACATTACAATGCAAGTAAAATTCAGGACAATTAAAGTAGAAGCTTTATTAACTCTGATGATAGTGAGAGAACACTGGGACAACATCTGCCCTTCTGCTCCCATTTTCTGCCAAGTGGTCACACAGACCCAGCCTAAATACTGTTTCAGATAAAAAGAAAAAGATGAAGAAAAGCAATTATTTCAATGTCGGCAAAGCCAGGTATTCACTCCTGGAGGGATGGACTCCTTAAGGAGCTTATTAAGTGCCATACTTCTAACAAGGAATCAAACAGTACATAAATAATGCAGTAATATAGAGGTACGGCACTTGGTGAAGCCTGTAGAAACACACCCAGTTTTACCTTAGGTCAGAAGTGGTGAGCTGGAAACAATAACAGAGCATTAGCTTTCAGTCAAATGTTCTTTCAGTTAAGATAAACATCTTAGCTAGATTTCTCAAATCTTAAATATTAATATTTTACCACCACATCACAAAACTACTACCATTATTATTATCATAACTTAAACCAAACTTTCCTTTCTTTGGCATCCACAAAATGCACAGATTTACACAAAGATATTAAATATTAAAACATTCTGTAGTATTTCTGGATACCATAGTTAACAGCACATACAAGAACCCATGTAGAATAAACTACTGTAACTATAAATAAATACATATGCTTACAAGCTAATCAAATGGCTAACTGTTCAGGAAAACCCTGTTTATGACAACACATGCCAAAGGAGTAATATTATCTGGACAAGAAATAAGTGTAGACACACTGATGACAAAGCTAAGTGCCACCTTGGAAATCAAGTGTACTTAATAGTCCTGAATCCTGAGTAATGAGTCCTAAAGCACTGCTGGAGACAATAAGAGAGCAGGCTTCTGAAGAGAGATGAGTACTTCAAACTGTTGTTACTTTGATCCCTAAGAACGTAATGAATACATATAGCCTATTGCTGACTAAATGAAAAGAGCAGATATAAACTAACGTTTCTATATATAGCTAATTTTTTCTTCTATTCCTCAGGAAACTTGGGGGAGTTACCCACAAAAATGAAATTCAGGTATTCAACACAGCCTACTGGTAATATACAGGATGAAGACAGGTGAAAGATTCAAGTTAAATGTCATTTCATTGTGAGAAAGAGATGAGAAAATTGTGCCCACCACATAAAGACAAAACAAAATGTCCTGACAGAATAACAACAATGCATTTTTTTTAGTAGAAGATTAAGATTTAAGATTAAGACACATATGGATTGTATTATTCCAGAAAACTCGTGCAAAACCAGGTTTACTTAAAGATGTTACTATCATCGGTACCTTTTGCTAATATTTCCATGAAGTTCAGATGAACAGTGCAAATACAATATGCATACTATGCTGGATATTTGATTCACTGTGAAGGCCTACAAAGCTAAAGTTTATCCTATTAAGATCTTTTCTTTCCTACCTTTCTTAATTATAAGCTTCAGTTTTCACATGGCAAAATAAAACCTTCAGCATTTTACACGCTGTTTTTAACTAATATTATAATTCTACTTAAGCTGGCAACAAAATTCATTGAACCAAATTATACACATTCAAATTTGTTTGCCCTGGGGAAAGAGAAAACGAGATTTTGAATGTTAGTGCTAGAGGAAAATAAGGATGGGTAGAACATAAGATATTGTTACACATCTCCTCAAAAGGATGGAGCTGCATAGTTTAAAGAGTTTAAGGGTTTAAGGTAGCATATCAGTTTGTTTCTGACAGTAAGCTGACGCTATTTAGAGTGGCGTGATTTTTACAAATCCTGTTTATCAGTATGGTCTTTCAAGCACCTCTACAAATTTATGGCCTCAATTAAGTTTGTTTATAATTTTGCAATCTTCAGCGTAACTACATTCTAGTAGACATAAATAAATCTTAACTATGTAACAGTCACCAGTAGAACAGCGTAAAATGGAAGTAAGTGTAGTCAACTCTTAAAACTGAACTTGACAGGTACAACTTGAACTTGACCTAGCGTAGTCTGCTGAGGATGTCACAGTTCACTGTTGAACAAACACCGTTTTCTCCAGTTAAGAACGATACACAAACCACAAAGCTCTATACAGATTTGCTTAAAATCAGACCGAGCAGAAAGTGTTTTGGTGCACACACAACTCTAAGTTTGGACTCAAGTTTCAAACTGATGGCAGGCAACTTTTTTTATAAATTTAATTGTAAATAACTATGTCAGTGTTCTAAACATTACATCATTAATGCTTGCAAAGAGTTTTCAAAACTTCAGATTAAATCCCTCTTGGCATTTTCAAGGGGAAGTGGGAGGAGAGAAATTTCAGGCAGAGAAGAAACAAATTCCAACTCAAATTATTATCTTTGAAACAAAGAAGTCAAAATAGATCCAGTGCTCATCTAAGTGAAAAAATACAGTATTAATAATATGCTCTGGAAAAATGAATATATTTCACTAACTTCTCTGTCTGGATGAACATTTAACTTTTAAGCAAAGTTAAACTACCCTATTCTCAGCAAGCAAACTAAATAAATGTGAAGAAATAAGATACAATGGAAACCAAAAGACAACGTCCAGTTGGAACTGATTTATCCAAATACTGTAGAAGAACACTAGAAGAGAATAATGGAAAGTGTAGAAGCAGAGAATAATGTTCATGTGTCCCTGACATTTAAGAAATAACTTTCAAGAGGTTAATGCCCAACATGCAGCAACAAAGTTCATTCTCAGGTAGGACATCTGCAGGTCCCTTCCAACCTATTCTATGACTTTCCAGGAAAAAAAAACAAACAAACTACGATATAAAAGGGAAAAAAAAAAAATCTCAAAACCTTACATAATTAACTTTCATTTAGCCCCTTTCTACGATTATAACTTTAATCAGTAAATGCAGACAGGAAATTTGAAATCTGAACACAATCAAGAAAGGGCTGGTCAATTAGAACGTGTTAAGTACTTACAGGTCAACAAAACACATGTGGCTTTCACCTGCAGTGGAAGCTGCACATGTAACTGAGTACAATCAGATCTCCTGGAAGAACTGTGCTCCTATCGCACTACAGATACTCATAATATGTACATATAGACAGGTACACATTCATATGTATTTTTATGCAAGAACTTCTTTAAACTGTAGAAACAGAATGTACTGTTATATTTCATAGAGAAAGAAGGTAATTAGTCAAGAACCAAAAAATGAACAGAACAGTCTTCCAGACAGATGGTCCAGCACTTCTTAGGCAGATGGCTCTTCTAATTAGATACTGGCAAAAATAACACTAAAGAAGATGGTTTAATTACACAATATCAAAAATTAACAACTACATAATATTTCTTTTTTTTTTTTCTTTTTCATTATCTGCTTGATTTCATCTCTTACATCATGTATTTAAATAATGCTCGGGGGAGCTGGGCTATAATGACAATAACCATAAAAATATACATCAGTAAACATAAGTAATATTGGTTTATTGTTCACATCAGTCCAGCAATGGAATGGCTTCAAAATATTGTGATTTGCTTGGTGAGGGTGTCTTCCAGCCTACCTAATTAGCTCTCTATGAACATGGAAGTTGGAGTCCAAAAGCTGAGTTTAAAGAGGCCATAAAGAAAGTGTCAGGATCACAAAAGCAAAGAGAGAATTGAGCCAAAAAATATACCAGCAAGATATTAGCAGCAAATTAGCAGCCACAGAGTTAGTGGTGGTTTTGATGGTTACCGGGAATTTTAAGGCGTGCTTTGGTATAATGGAATCCTTGCTACCAGTAAATACATAAAGCCACTCAAGAAAGATTGTATCTCTCCGCACTTCCAAGGAATCATTTACTTTGCTTTCCACAGTCATGATCCCTCGTCCTTGCAGCCATTATTGATAGAGTTACCTGACCAGTAAATTCCTGGCAAGTTTTAGTGAGTGATCATTCTCTTCGGAAAAAACACTAGAGTGAAATATTTAAAAGGGACTTCTCTAACACGGCATTCCCTTTTTCCTCACCAAATAGAAGAGTTGGTTTCTGAGGACTAAAGGCATCCTGGTTAGGCTTTCATACGAAGTGACAGGCCAGCAGCTCGTACAGGAAGTCCAACCCTGTATAGACAACTGTAATAATTGGCTGCAGTCACTGTAATATCTTGCCACCAGTTACCACATGTAATAGACAATTCTCCTGGGAATAACAGTACGTGTGTTTTCATTTGTTCAGAATCAGCTTTTACTGTTCTTCCACAGTTAGAAAATTAGTTTCTTTAAAGCACGCAGTGTGAAATATATGAAAATAAACATCATGTTGTGCTCAAATTTTCCAGGGTTTGGAATTCAATAAGAACTGAGATCCCCTGATATATGATTTCATACTTAAATCAAGTAATATATGAAGCTATATAAGGCTCCAAGGAGCTAATGTCAACTTCTGTTTTATTTCAACTATACTGCCCTGAATTATATAAAAAAGTGAGAAGTACATACTCTGCCAATTTATGAGTTAGCCAAAGTTTTAATTAGCTTATTTTATTGACTATGCAAATAAATAGTTGTTGAAAACAGTCAGACTTACTGTGATAACATTAAAGAAAACACTTCAGCATATTAGAGAAGAATTTAGAGTTACTGTGACTTTCACAAACCCCAGTGTTGGGTTACTCCAACTTTAATGACACAAGACTCAGCCCCAGATTGATCTTTCACAAATGCCATCTATCCATCCACCTGTGTATTCCCTTCTTTGTCTTCTGCAGAGATTTCTAAAAGTCACAAAATATCCATTTGATTTATATTTAACAAGAGACAGGTTTATAAAGTGCAGTTCCAAACCTGGAAGTTAGTAACACAAAACTTAAGTATGTTTGTAACTAGAGTTTTCAGTCCTGCTCTCAGAGAGTTACTCCAAAAAGCCCAAAACTGCTGAACTGTGACTTTCAAAGTTTTCAGTGCTCCAGTGTAGAGTTTTGAGGCTTTTTAAATGTCCATAAAAACTGTAAAATCAAATGCAGGATTGTGCTGAAGGGGTAAAACAACAAAACGTTCTTGCACTACCAAACTTGGCAGTCATTCAGCAGGTAGGAATGAGATTTCATAACATATTTTTAATGTACATTCAGAAATTATACTACATATATTAAATTTAATGTATTGAATAAATTATATGTGAATCTTTTAAGATTTAACATCTGTGTTAGCACACTGAGTTTTTTCAAGCATTTCCTGCTTTTTGGCAAATAAGATTGATTTTAGCAGGCTCCAAGACCTTTTCAAAGCAACTTGCTTTAAACTTTTAGGTGCTGCTGAGACACATCAGGATTCTCTTTATTTCAAGGAAGGGAAAGGTATTTCAATGTAATTTCGTACTTCTCAACCTGCTAGGTTAAATAATAGAGTAAGTGGAAAAAAGAATCCCCTAGCACTGAAGTTCCACAAAATGTTCGTTTGGACCTTGAGCATAGGCAGGCAGGTTTTTTTCCTGTACACCTGCTCACTGCTGCTAAGAAACAAGGAAATGGGAAGTAGGAAACGGCACCAGAATACGGACCACCTTGCCCCATGTTAACTTGCGGTTCAAGACAGCGATGCTACCATGGGATGCTGGATTAAAGCAGCAGCCTAGCAACCAGCCCTCTTCATCTTTCAGCTACGGAGAGTCAAGGAAAGTATGACACTTCAGAAGACCATGTGAATCAAAAACCTCCCTGAAATAATTTCTGATAGGCTCAGCCAACATCCTATATCTTGCTCCTGGGGTGTCAAAGACAACTATATTATAGCTTCGAGATATGAGCTCACAAAAACAGATGAACGTGAGAGAGATTGCAGAGGACGAAATTTGTAACACATTCTAAGTCATACTGAATAACTGAGACTACAAAACAAGAAAATTTGTATATCTTTTTGTACGTATATTATTTTGTAGGTAATGTCTCTTTAGGAACAGAATAAAAATTTTATCATAATTTTCATTCATCTCTTTTTCACTTGCTTATTGAACTAGCAGCCATTAGGTTTAGTGATGACAGGCTTGATTACATTAATTGTAATACCCATCTATCATTCTAGAAAAAGTACTACAGTGACTTCACAATTGTTATTTAGAGTAATAAAAATACTTTTTACAGTTATCCTAAAAATGGCATGTTACAAGACAGCAAAGTAACAAAAATTGTTGAAGAAAATTTAACATATATATTTTCCCATTAAATATGTGACCAAATCAATGTAAGAAGATTTTAGACAGCTGAAAGCAGAGGGAAAAAGAATATTATCAACAGAAAAAAATATAAGAACCAATTTATGCTGCTTGTCCAGAGAAAAGCCAGTGAAGAACTAAATGGTTCAAGAGCAAAGATACAAAGTCATGACATTTTCTACATCCTTCTAATGAAATTAATTGACCAAAAAGGTGATTTTGGAAAAGCACGATTTATTTTTTTTCTTTTCATTTAAGGATAAGACACAGCTATATAAGACATTTAGAAAGATGATAGGACAAAATTGAACACAGTAAGAAAAACACCAACAAATTTTCAAAGAGTTAGCAACAAGGCTGATGGCAGCATGACTGACAGTTCACTCAGGTTAAGAAAAAACAAAGTCATTTCTATTTTGATTATGTTTTCTTTAAAATAATTGATTTAATTTGACAAACACTAAGATAATCTGAGACACAAAAAGCAAGAATATGGAGAAGAATAAAAAGTAAACAGGCACATAATTGTCATCAACACAGATTATATTGTGAGTTGCGGTAACAGGCAAAAAAAAGAACAGACTAAGAAAAATTCTCATTAAACATGAAGAGCAAAAGATGCTTATTAAAACAGGAAAGCTTGAACCTATAGCTACTAGAAAAATCACTGGAGTGTAACTGCACTGTTAAATTATACAGAAATCAAGACTAAGAAAGACAAACAGGAGCATTAAGACTAAGGAGAGTGTCGTCTCAGAATACGAAAAAGTCTTGAAGCAGTGAGAACAAGAAGGCCCATAATGCAACTTTAAATCACAATTTCACTGTGAAGATTTGAGGCTATGAAAAAGCTTGAAAGTTTCTTTTTTTTTTTTTTTTTTTTGACACAAGTGAATGGCCTGGGGTAATGTCAGTGATGCCTGGTACTTTTCACCTCCAGGTTACCTGTTAAACATCATTCAAGTGATTAATTAATGGAGGTCAGTGACATCTGGCAACCTAGCATTAGCTATGTGAAATGAGCAGGTCATTTCTATACAATTTCTAAAAGAAAAACACTCTGATCCAAATGAGCCATAATTGGCCATTTTTGCTGAGACAATAGAACAGTTACTTCAAGGGATAACATACCCCTGTGACATATAAAGGTGTTTACTTCATTCCACAGTGACAAGGAATCTTGGAAAAACAGATCGTCACTGACACAATTATCATCATCATCATATTTTAACATTTCATCTTCAACTGTTCCCCTCATATTTCCCTCCCTGTTGACCTCATACTTCAGAAGACATAAGACAGTTGTAGGAAGCTCTACTCAGTCTTGAGACTTGGAGCCCATAAGTGTTGAGTAAGTATCTCTTAAACTTCAGTGACACATAGAAATTTTACTTAGAATCTCACACAGGGAGTTAAATCAAAGAATTTTATTTCTAAACCAGTTGTGTAATGTTCTCCTCCTCCTCCTAACACTTCCTTTCAATTTTTCTTGATTTAGAAACCCTTTGACTGCTACATTGAAAAAGTAATATTGTACTTTGGTATTTTTCTCCCCGAAGCTGAAAGCTCAGTGGAGGTAGCTACAAAAACATGATAAACAAAGCTCATTCAACAGGAAACTCTTAATAAGACACTTCTATGCAGACATGAGGCTCATTTCTTTTTGTGGATATCATCAGCTTTCTTCCATCAAATTATACCTTCTTAATAATTTGTCCCCTGATGGGTATGTTATGGCTCTTAGCTTTTTAACAGTGTTTTATATTGGATACTAGTTTAGCATTATAAATAGAAAATAACAAAAACTTTTTCATTACTAGCAATTATTTCTTGCAAATTCTCCTGTGCTTCTTCCAGTGAAGTGAGCCCTTTGAAGTCAGTGCTTGAAATCCTAGAGCTTTACTATAGCAAAACACTCCAAAATCAAAGGGAGTTTTGTCTAAGAAGAACAGAAGAAAAGGTAGAAATTGTGAATGATATCAATACCCACTACGGAAAAGGGACAGTTTCTCCATAGTAGCTTATAATAGGAAACTCCCTTAGCATGTGTCTGAATACTGAAGAACTTTAGAATTAGACCAAAGTCCTTTCATTTATAGCTCTTAATTTCCTGTGAATAGTGAAATGGGTTTGAAACACAGATCAGACTATATCGAGTGCACCTCTACAAAGCTGCAAAATCAGAAAGCTTCAAAAATCCAAAATTAATTTTCTATTTTGTGTTATCATATATCAAAATAAAGATTTCTTAGTATCTTCGGGGGGGGGGGAAGGATAATCTTTCTCTCTGTTACAAAAAGAACCCAAACAGAACTTGACACAAAAAACACCACTGGATTTGTACCTGTCTTAAAGCGCAGGGATGAACAGGAAGGAATATGTTTTATTTTAAAACAATTCAATGGCACAAACATTTGCTTAACATTTCTCCACAACATACAGTGTGATGCACACTTAAGAAGCTCTAGGTGTTAGTAGCAGCCAAATCAAAATACACAGAGTTCAAGACATAAGACTTGTTGTGCCTTTGAAAGTTATTATGAGATTTTAATAGTGACATTCTGAATAGCCTGTCAGTCTCCTTGTAGATTCTGTAACCTCTCCTTGCAGTGGCGATTTTTTTTTTCAATGGAAAATACCTACTGAAATTTTTCAATTCCTACTGAAATTACCCAGTTCTTTTACTCAAATTCAAGGAACACATAAAAACTCACAGAAAGTCCAAGACTCATGGTAAAGCTTGCATCTATAGACATGTTTCTTTCCCTCTGAAAAGAGAATGACTACATACCAAGAAGAATTGAGGAAAAAAGACCTAAAGAACAAAGATTTAAAGAAGTGGGAACTCACATATTTAAAATGAATCTGCAATTCAAGCAAGACTATTGCCTCCTCATGGAAGATATCTGAGGTCTAAACTCGGACAAAACCAAAACCACCTTTCTCATAATAAGTTTTCTTGAGGTATACTTCAGCTCTGAATTTTCAACTGTTTCCCAGCACACGGACTCATACTGTCTGGGATCTTCAAGAAGAGAATAAAGCTCTACCTAAAGTTACCTGCAGGACTAGGATCTGAGTCTATGTTAAAGGAAAGAGATGAATACCCACACTTTAGCTTTACAATGTACGAACTGTGCTACAAAAAAGGAAGCAAGCACATCACTGAATCTTGCTTGCTCTGTGTGGCAAAGGAAACTGAGTGATCCTCATTTTCAAAATCCAGGTAGAGACATCCTTTTAACTGTGACTTGAGAATCTACATAACCAATACCTCAAGTAAAAGCAGAACTCCCCATCAGTAACATAAATCCTGTCTCTCTGTCAGATCTTCAAGGACAATGCCCACATAACTTTTCAAACGGATTAAAACAATGCATTCTTCCCTAGCCATGTCCTTAGAAATAGCACTAGATTATTTCTGGCACCATTTACCCAGGCTTTTATTATTCCATGTTAATCACAATGCTTTGAATTCAGATACTTTTAATATTAACTCTAATCTGCGAGTTAATGGAGAAAGCAGAGTGAAAGTGCGTGTATATTTAAAAACCATGCTAGCACATAGGCAGCTTGGCTGACTGCTGGATGTCCACCCAGCTGCTTTCTCATAAATTCATTTTGTTGTCCCCTAAAAATAGAGCGGGATAGTGAGAAACAAAGACAAATCTTCAATACCACCCCACAACCATCACCTTTTCACAGGATCAATTTCATCCTTTCACTCTGGACTCCCCTACCTCCTCCCTCCCTCTCAGCAGTGCATGGCAATGGGGAATGGGAGGCTGCGGTCAGTCCGTAGCTACTCTCTGTTGCTTCTTCCTCCTCACACTTTTCCCTGTTCCGAACAACATTCATAACTAGAGTATTTTATTTTTTTTAAAAAAAATAAAATCCAAAATGATTTTGAAAGTTGCAGCTCTGTGAGAAAGCAGTTCAAGTAATCCCATAAAATCTATACCGTAGTGAGATGGAGCAGATAGATTTCAATGTGAGTTTGGTCAAGCAAAGACCAACCTCTCCACTGAGAAAAAGCAGCAACAAAAAACTCCAAAAACTTGAATGTCATGCCGCTGTATTGGAATTATAGGTGCATATATTATAGATATAAAATACATAGGCATGTAGAAAAGTTATGATTTTTTTTTAATTATGGAATTACTACATGTGTTTGTGAATTTTGCCCTTTGATTCTGCACTTATAGCTTCTATGCTGTCCTCTTCAAATCACATAAAATCCAATGTGAGCATCTTCATTCATGATGATTTCCATTTGCCAGAAATAAGTTCAGTGAGAAAAAAAAAAATTCTTCTCACAGCTATTGTTGGTCTTAGAAGTACCGTTTCTGATGCATATCTTCATACCTTCTTCAGGTTTTAATCACTCTTCCAAAAATATATGCATGTTTGTATTCTTACATGATATATTGGATTACACTGAAAATGATGAAGTTCATTAACATACATCATATTTTTATGACTAATCTATAGGGCTAACCAGACCTTTAGTAAAATAATCTGGTTTTAACCCTTCCTGGTACTTCACATCTTTCTGAAACCTCTGCCATTTAGACTTAAATTTTCCTCTGCGAGAGAGGAAAATATGAGCAAAATAAGTTATTTGTAAGAATAAGAATAGAGGAAAATAATTTTTTTCAATGGGTTCTATTCGTAAAACTCCTTTCTGTTTCTTTCTTCTTCCACATACTCAGTCACAAAGCATTCAGGGTGAAAATAAGATAGAAAAAATAAGATAGTATAGTAGGCAGAGTTTGAGAAGTTCTATTCTGTGCTTGACTGAAACAAACCCTTCTCATTTTACAAAGTTATTAGAGTAGCAAAATTTCAGAATAGAATTAAGATTACAAATTCATGTGAGCTGGATTTTACACCTTTTTTTCCCCTCATTTTTTTTGGAATGATTGACTAGCATCTCAATAACTTTATAGAGATGGTTAACATCCTCAGGCAAGAAAACTCAATTGTTCAAAATAAATTCTTCTGCATCGACAAAAATATGCCCTTGGCAAGAACATCATGCATTCCCTAAAAGATAAACTGCTACTGTCCCACCCCTGGACCTGATCTAGTTAAAGATGTCCCTCCTCACTCCAGAAGGGTTGGACTAGGTGACCTTTAAAAGTCTCTTCCAATCCAAAACATGTTATGATTCTAATAACAACACCACAAATGATAGCAATATTAAAGCAAACGAGAAAACTATGCAAAGGGGTACTCCAAAATGAGATGGGTAGATGCTTCATTTTAGAGCACTAACAGCCCCTCCCTAGAATTGGAACCAAGTAGTAGAGCAGAACACTCAAAGCATAGCTGTATTAACAGAATATTAAAGTACCTAAACCAAATGTAATATAAAATAAAGGTTATCATGTCAGTAAGCAAAATAGGAAGAGGAAGAGACAAGACTTTGGTTTTTGCTAGTTTTCATCATCTTCTCTTACTCCACTGTCCCAGATCCATTGCCAACAAACTGCTCCGCTGTATTAATAGCAGTTAGGAATTATTTTTGTACTCAATTGAATTCCTTCCTTCCAGACATATCAGTGAACTCCTCTATAGTGAAATTAACTCACTAAATGTGCTAACTAAATTAACATATTTTTACTAACCAGTCCAGTAACCCACCAAATGCCTCCTAATGCTCACATGAGCAACTTCCAGTACACAGTAGTCATAGCACCATAGAAACTTGCCTTAATAAATGGATAAAGTAATGCATGTGCAATAAATGTTTTTAATCTGTCAAAATTAGTTACAAAATCATGTTTGATGTGATAGCTACAAGTTGTTTTCTTGCATACATTATTTTTCTAGTATAGATGTAGCTCGTCACATCTTACTGTAGAAAGAATTCTAGCTTTCCAAATGAGATAAGCCAAGCAGGAATCTCAATCAGTCGGTTGTTCTTGTTTTAATGAAGAGAGATTGCTATCTCAAGAATTCTAGGGGGATAATGCAGATGTGATGCAAGGCAGAGCACAGATAACAATTCTGACTTGGTAGCAGTTCAAATATACTTAAAATGCATGCTTTCAAATCCCTCCCGCTGTCCTCACCACAATAACAACTCTTATCAAAGTTTTTTCTATTTTAGGATGTAGATTCTCCACAAATGCTAATCTGTTTGGAGTCAATTCCAAACTGAAACACGCACTTGTATAAATTAAAACAACATAACAAGACCAAAATTTCAATGGCTTGGCTGCTTTCTGCACACAAGAGGCAGAAATATTGTGCTGCACAGGGAGTACAGAGGGAATTTCTTTCATATCTCAGCACAAGTCAACACAATTTTAATTTCATTTCCCACGCTACACATTTCTTGCATACTCCTCAACCTAAACACTGCAAGTGGAAGCGGACTGGCTGCAGAGAGGGCTCTAGCTAATATTACTGGCAATCACAAAGAGTAAGTATGCTGTATCCCTGAGGGCAGAGTGTCTCACTATCAGATGTGATTATGTGCCCCAGTGAGCAGATATGGTAAGTGTCTTTTGGCCTTTTGTGGGAAGAATCCTCAACTGAAGTGAGACGGAAAAGCTCACTGTAAAAGCCCACATAGGGATAGTGAAAACACTAAACCCTTAAGAATTAGATAAAGAGATACAGGCACCTGATGAGATGACCTTCGGAGACACTGTGGGATGATACTACACCCAAGAGTGAAATCCTGGTGATGTGGTAGCAGATGACTGAGCACGGGGAGAGAAAAATGATCCGGCGTTAGGTTCTCTCTCCCCGGGGATAACATATGGGAGCAGAAAAGCCAAGTGAAATATGGTGGTGATTTGATCATCAGAGGTTGAATGAAAAAAGCTGTGACAAGTTTAGTGGGATCCATAGCTCATGCCATACATTATCTTCAAAGTTACATATGGAAACTACTTCTGAAATCTACCTCTTCAACCTGTCTGGGCCATCTCTAACAGACTCCCACCATGATATCTGCCTTGTTGGTCTTCCCCATGATTCAATCCTATTGTCATCAGATAATCAATTTCATGCAATTGCAGGGATAGAGGAGAATAAAACTTGTGCTCCTGATCCCCTCGCCAGTCATTCCAAGGCCCTGAAGTCTCTCTTGATTGCCCACAGACTTTTTGTTGCAACATTATCACTGTCTACCTGAAAAATCAATAATAGGTAATAATCTGTGAGCTGTACCAGAGTAGGAAGCTTTCTCTTCACCTCTCTAACCCAGGCCCAAGAGAAGCAGGAGACTTTCCTAAGAAATGGGTCTGATCTCCATATTGGGCCTTCTGCTTGGAAAGAAGTCTCCTATGACAATTATCAGTCTTTTTTTACTCAAGAGTTCAGGTAAGTGAGCTCTCAATGAAATCTGCCCTGCTCTCATTACATGATTCTTTTTTGTGCTACAAAAACCAAATCAAACACAGATAATTGTTAATTATTATGAAAATTTCTGCCACTGAGTGATGTAGTTCTGCTTTTATGGTTACCTCACTTTGAAAATCCCCTGTGACAGTGGAAAAGCACTGGATAACAACCCATCCGAGACACTACCTTCATCTCAGGAATCTTCTGGGTTTCAAATAGCTGAGGAAATTTTCTGAGGTAATAACTTTAGGCTTTTCCTAGGCACCTGCTGTGGGCTGAAGACAAGGCAGTGCACTAAGCATGATCTGATCCAATATAGGCATCGATATAACCGTCTAATCATAGCTCCAAATAAGAGTTAGATCACCCATTATCAGCTGTAGCTTTATTTACTTCAAATGAGCGATAAACTGTAATCAAAAGGATATATTTTGATGCTGTTTAAAAAGAACTTCAGCAAGCATGAAAGGATGTTGAATATCATTTATAATCAACATCACTATTCTTCATGGCAAAGGAAATAATACAAAATGTTTAACAAATATGAACAAAGTCTTTTTTTTGAAGTTAAGATAGCGAAATAAAGAATCTAAATTCTGTCGTAAGTCTTAACTACATTCAAAATGCGTTCTGTTTTTATTATAACATCCAGGTTCAGGCAGCACACACTTCCTCCTCTTCCTTCCTATGTTGCTTGTTTTACACCGAAAGCACTTTTCCAGTGACTTACAATCTGTTCAGTTCTAGTCAGAGCTAATAATCATGTTACTTGAATCAGAATTTGTCTTTCTACCTACATATCCCCCATTTCTGATTTATTCTTGCTACAGAAATCTCCCTCGTGTAAACTTTTTCATATTCTGCACATATCCTTTTCAAATTGCTTTCCCTGATTCAAACCATCAGGAAGAACATCTAGAGTTTGTTCTGTATCTTGTCCGATAAACGAAAGTCCTGTTTTCTTGTTGCCTGGCTACGCTCCATGCCCATGTCAGCACCCATGCAATAAACACGTTCTTGCTGTCTGCACCAGCCTGTTTTTAGTTTGTCACTCCTGTCAGTCAGGGAAATGTAATACCCATCCACTGCTGGCATTTAGATTTGGTTGGAGCAGACTGGTATTTACAAGAGGGGGAGGGAAAAAGACTGAGGGTAAAATATCATGGATGCTGACCTACAAGGACAGTAAGAAAAGACAGCATCCAAACAAAAGAATTACTCATGGGTTTCAGGGGCCAGGGATTGCTGAAGGCCGGTCTTACTGGCAAAACCAGAGGTAAAGGTGGTACTGAGCACCGTGGCCTTTTCCATGTTATTTGTCACCAGTTCCCCACGCCCATTCGGCAGCAGGCCCACATTTGCTCCAGTCTCCTCTTTGCTGTTGAGGTACCTGTAGAATCCTTTGTTGCTCTCTACATGCCTTCCCAGATTCAACTCTATGTCAACCTTGGCTTCCCTTAGTCTATGCCTACAAGATCAGACAGCTGTACTACACACCTCCTGGGTCACCTGCCCCTACTTTCGTCCTTTGCAGAACTTATTTTTATGTCTTCTGAGTTCAGCTAGGGGCTCCTTGCTCATCCACGCAATTTCATACCTATCCATTTCTACTTGTCATACATATTTTCAGCTGATCTGTAGTGAAAATGCAGGCATGTTACTTTAAAAAAAAAGCAAAAAAAAAAAAAAAAAGCACTACTTGAAATCAGAGGCTTCAGTTTTTGCTATCCACTTTCTGGTGCTCAAGTACCTTTGCACTGCATTGATTACATACAGGCTAGCTACACACTTTCACTTACAGGGCAGCAGTCCAGGAATCACATCACTGTGTGTTTCTGCCTTTGCTGTGCCTTGTCCTCATTCTACATTACAATCAGGTTCATTGTCTCCTGGAACTAGTTATGGACCTGCCAGGCAGAAGCACCCTTCTGCTTGCAGCAGGGACTATTTGTGTGGCATAGATGCCAAAGTCAGAGCTTTGGCCTTCTCACGAGTAGTAATGAAAATGACATCCCCCCTTTCAAAGCACCAAACAAATAAAAAAGGAAAGAATCTGGGCCTGAGGTACATTTTGAACATCAAAACATCATCAAATCATGATGTTGTGTGAATACTGGTTTTCACTGCAATAGTTTCAGGCTTTCAGCTGGGATGCTCAAGAAGCAGTCTCAATTTTGAAATATAGGCAAGCTATTCAGATTTAGCTTAGTCCCAAACTTTGTAATATAGCACTTGAGTTTTGGTTTTTCATTTGGTTCAGGGTTTGTTTTTTTTTTTTTAAATGTTGGCTTTTGGCATCAGGACACTAGTTTTAGTCAAGTTACTATTTGCTTTCCATTTGAGATATTATGATAGTGAAAGCCAGAATGCAGATTTAAAGAGAGGAACATGTTGCTATGATCAAGCCAGGATTTCTCACAAGGATCACACTGGACTGACTTTATTATCAGAGAGAAACCTGCCAGGCAGGTCCTTGAAATAAAAGTAGTAGGGCTGAATTGAGGTTAGTGATAGCCAGAGGTCCACTCAACTTCCTAGGCACAGGATAAAGCTTCAAGTGCTGCCAATAAAAATGACAGAGGAGTTTGCCAGGGACCAGCTGCAACTGTTTTTTAAAACATATAACTATTTTCCTAGATGTCTATCCAGCCTCTGTGCTAGCCATTCAACACAAAATATTGAGACATGGTGTAAATTCAAAGAAAAGACAGCACTTTACCTTACAGTTAGTGTATGAAAACCCAAGTTGAATAGCCTGAGAGACATTTTAAACATTGCACTGTGGGGAGCAGATTGGAATCAATCCCAAAAATGCAGGAGAGTGGGTGGAAATTACATATTTATTTTTAAAATAAGTGTGCTATCTGCATATAGTGAATTTCCTCATTCATTTTTCTTTAACATTTTCATGATTTGAGTAACTGTTTCTCAGTCAGGTATTTATAAAACTCCTTACTATCAATATATTTTTCATTAACATAATGGGCATATCGTATTTTGAGAATATCCAAATCCGTGCAGCTCCAAGGCATACAACACACATGATGAGAAAAAAGTGCCATCCACTGTACAGAAAACATTACTTAAACAGTGAGATCTGGGACAGCTGCATTACAGCTCTGTGTTTATAACAGTACCTCAATGCAAAACTGTCCAATACCATCAACTTATTGAGAGGTTTTTCCTCTACTGTGCCTAGGAATTTTATATGGAGTTTGTTTTGTATTCTGATTATTTTTATTTCCTTATCCCTCTTCTACACTCTTGGGAGAACAAGATATGTCAAAGTAATTAAATTCTGAAACTTCCAAGGGTAGTTTACCAACTTCACTTTCAAGGAAGACAAGGAAAAAACAGACATTTATAAACTGGTAGAATAGATTTTCAATCAAAGTAACTCTGTTTGAAAGGAAACTAGCTCTTTTCGTATGATTTTTCAGTCCAGTTGCATCCAGAGGCACAGATTCTATAAAATGGCAGAGGCGAAAATGCCTTCAATGAGATAATAGTTTAAGAGAACAAAAGTGATAGTAGGGTTTGGAATCTTATAAGTAAAAAAAAAACAATGCTATTTATTCTCCTTCAAGCTCTAAACTGTCCAAGCCTTTTGCCTGTTCAGGCTGTGCTGTAATCTCTAGCAATAGTCCTTGAAAACAGCAGATGAATGGCAGGGGAGTTCTGCCGTACTACTACTTTCCAACCTGTTGCATCCATCCTACTATTTGCAGCTCATAAATTCAGATTTTTTAAAAATTTGTTTTTCCTTTTAGATTTAATTTCAAAAAAGTAAGTGTTCTTAAGAGATTTCGAATTCTTCTGTGGTTTTTGGTTGGTTGATTTGTTTTCTCTAACAGGATGTAAATTCATGGCCATTGTATTTTTACCTACTACCCATGAATAAATCACTGCTCTCTCCCCTTTCTCTCTTCAATAAATAAAAGCAAACAAACAAAAAAAGATGAGTCAGAAGAAATAACAGGTCAGGGGTTTTGTTTTGTTTTTAAAAGGATGAGTTCCTGTCCAGTAATAAAGTCATGATTTTAAGAGTAGGTTCCCCTATCCATTCCCAATTCTGCCCTGGGATTAGAGTGCTGTGGTTCCATGACCCCTTCAGGCACTTCAGGTGAATATTTTCAGTGCTCCCCTTCACCACAAACCGATCTTGCTCCTGGCCACAAATTCCTGCCTCCTTCTCTGCACCATCACATTTTCATAGTCCTACAGCGAGCTGGTTACAACAGCTGAAATAGCTAAAACCACTCACTTTTTCCTGACAGACCAGAAAAGAGAAAAAAGCAAAAACACTGAGTGGGAGAGCAAGGCAATGCCCAGTCACAAATGGAGAAAGAGATGGTAACACCAACATCCCCAATTAAATCAAATTGTGTTGTCAACTTGAGAAGCTTGGCCACTTGAGGATCCGTCGGACTGACACTATCATCACTCTCATCACCCATGAGGAGTTTCCTTTATTCTTCTGAAAACACTTGGTGGTCCTTTAAAGAAAGTTATTAGACCTGAAGGAAACCATGAGGCTCAGACACTCAAAATTAGGAAACCAGTGTTTGGATGGATAAGGCTTCAACTTGCAGATAAGAGGGATGAAGATTAAGAAAAGCCACCTCAACACATCATTTCTCTCTGCCAGTCTTCACTGCAAATCTGCTTCTGAGCAAGCAGATTCCATATTTAAGTATTTAAATGGACTTTAAAATAAATACATCATGCCTCGCAACTCCTAGTGCATGTAACAGAGAAGTACGCAGTATTTTGAGTGCTACTTATTCCATATCTAATAATGGATTTAGGATTCTCTGTATGAATCTGGAAATGCTAAATGATAAGGCAAAGACATCCAACGCACAGCTGTTCTTTATATGTCACTCTGGCAGCAGAGTAGCCAGATTTCTTGATGTGGTAGATGTAAAGCTGCTTTTGAACAAAATGTGAATTTTGCCCAAGTCAGGATGACATGCTCAAACCTTCAGTGTATCATGAAAGACTAGACTTTGTGAAAAAGATCAGTACACTTTTATGTCCTCAAGTTAAATTTTATATGTTGCAAATTATTTTAATGAACAGTGGAAAGAAGAGAAAGCAGTGGCATGTGGCAAGCTCCTACAAAGCTATCCAGCTGTTGAATAAAAAGGTTAATATTTGAGTACTACCATCACCATTCCTCTAATCTTTGCCATCCATACACTCAGGATATCATAGTTTTCAAAGAGGAGAAGAGAGAATTTGTCTCTGGACTTTAACTAACATTTAGGGAGCCATAAATTCCCCATTTATTGAACTTAAAAAGGAATATGTGACATAAGATCTTGTGATTTAAACCTTCAGAATTTAAACTTGAAACCAAGCTGTCTGAAACACCGTATCATAAACACCTTGTTATAAAAGGTGAGCTAATAATGCAACTTGATGTACTTGTATGCCATCATTACAGAAAATAAACGGTCTAGAACCTGAGAAGGAGGATTTCATAAGCAACATGGAAACGAGTGCCCCTCTAATAGCCATCCTGCACACATGGAAAGTTGAGCAGCTGAGAAAGACAGACATATAGCAAACACAGTATCATATAAATCTATGGACGTCTATGGAAAGTTTACTGATATTTGTACACACAGTAGAACACTTTATACTCATTTTATAACTCTTGTTAAGAACTGGACTTAGTGCTCTGACTGAGAAGTCTCCTTCTCCACACTGTCAAAAACTGGAAAGTTCTTAGTGTAATGTAAGAAGTGAAACTTTTAGCTCAAGCATAGGGACACACGGGATGCTCTTAAAGCAATGAAAAAGTTTCTCGAATGGATTTTTCTTTAACATTAGAAACATTGAATATTGAGCACAAAAAAATCAGTCATGAATTATACAAAAAAGAATGCTGGAAATAGATAAGTACTGCCTATGTTGATTTCTTTGCTGCTAAATTTACATGTAAATCTGTGCTGATAAGCCCTACACAATTACTTTTATCATTTACAGAATCATAGAATCATTTAATGCTGCTTTGTTGTAAGAACAAGTTTTAAATGTCAAGTTTGTGTTTTGTTTTGTTTTTAAATTGCTACTTACTGAATTACTAAATTAGAATGTAAATCTAGGCATATGCATCACATACAAGTTTTGTACTTTTTCCCTCTCATTCTCTGTTCCCCCTACAAGCAGAAAGCAGCCAAAAGGTTAACAAATTTAATACAGTCTCTTGTATCCACTGTTCCACCTTTCCCGCCACTTATGCATGCTATAGTTTCACAATGAATTTACAGGAGGTACAGGTGCGTGAGGAGTTTATAATTTGAGACATTTTTCCATGGTGTATGGACTTCTGGCATTTAACACCTCATCAGTACAACCATTACTCTAATTAACTCCTTTCTCCATCTTCATCATGTTTATACTTTCCTCTACACAAATACTAAGGACACAATCCTGCTTGTCATTGCATAATAAAAGCAAGGATTTTTCAATGTGCATTATCAGAAAGTTCTGTAAACAAACCAAAATTTTATTTTCACGACTTGCTTTTAACATGTCGGTAAAAAGCTGTAGTTAGGCTCACATTGGATGTAGTTCTTTCATAGTAATTTCTGGCAAACTTCTTTTAATGCAACCTGTCTGTTCTACTCTTCCTTAATGTTTTTTATCAATTTCCCCTTTTATGTGTAAAATACATTTGTTCTTCTGCTCTGGTGCATGCTATGACATCTGTCCATAACAACGAGACTCTCTTTCCCTTCAAGAAATATGTCCTCTCACAGTCTTGTTTACAAACAGTAGAGCATATAACAGATAAGCTTTTTCTCAGTACTACATTTTCCCCTCACCTATTTAAGAGTTAAACTTTTGAGATCTCTGTCTCCTAAGCCCAGAACAAATGTCCCCTGTGCTTGCTTGAAGTCCTGATTATGGTCTCAGAGTTTAAAACAGCAAGACTAGTGCTGGACAAATAAGCTAGTCTTACAACATAAGAACGTGTAGAAGCCAAGAATCATTCTGGAGAGAACATTAAGAAGAGAGGTTGTAGCTTTTATTATTATTGTTAGGTAATATCAGTAAGTATTATTATTTTAAGCTTGTAAAGTCAAAAAAGCAATTGTTAAAGTTTCTTGTATAAGGCTATATCAAAATTGACTACGTTATTAAAAAGATCTGTACTAGCAAGAGTGAGAAGCATTCCAGAAATGGCATGAGAGATCTCTTACTCATACTCTACCTGCAAAAATTAATAATTTACAATACAAAAAGAATTTGTGCAGACAACAAAAATCTAGGCTTTCCACTGAATCATGTGTGGAGGATGCTTCCACATGAACAATGTTATACACCTTCTCTTCTGAAAGGCACTATCTACCCATTGGGACAGATGAAAAAACTTTCAATCATATTAGTATTCATCCTCAAGTCATGTAAAATAATATTAAAAGCTTCTTCAGAGAAGATAAAGTTTTGCAAATTTCTTCTAGTTGTTAGGTAGATACTAAAGCATGCCAAGACTTAACTAGCTATGCCTATTAAAAGCAGCAACCTACCCTCAGCATTAATCTGTTCAGAAAACAATTGCTCATGTACATTCAGATCCTCCTCTGTTCTCCAAAACTAATGTGTTTTCATTCTTCTCACAGCAGACAGTCCTGCAGAGTTGAAATCACCATGAAAGAGCAACTTCAACTCTGCTTTCTCCTTGTCAACCGACAGGATTATTCATCAGCTTTCCAATCAGTCAGCTCACTTCTATAAGCTATTTGCAGGATCCTGTATTGCCAAGCATGAAATTCAAACTGATGGAATGTTCTAGTAATAGGGCACAGGAAGGGAAGAATATATCCTAGACAGAGCCTGTGATTTGAGAGGCCATGTACAGGTAACAGAGTGATTGTGATGGACTGTGTGATCTCAGATGCAAGGTATAACTCGCCACAATTCCTGCAGACTTAAAGAGTTGTAAATAACTTCAGATGGGCCCTGGGCTTTGCTCAGTTGTCAGCAAACAGTGTTTCAGCCAGAAACCTTGGAGTATCTACACCCAGGATCTGCACAGCCATTTGCAGCTCTTCATAGAGATGTGCATCTGGAGAGTTTCAACCATCTTCTCTGTAAGAATTTTGGCTCAAAATTATGCATATCAGCCTGGGAAACACAGTGTTAGTCTTTCTCCCTCAGTCTGTTCATCGTACACTTACACTGCCTCCAACCTGCTCCAGCACTCTCTGAGTTTTCTGTGCCATGGTAATCGGGTGAGGTTTGCCTCTCATGTTTTTTTCGTGTTGGCTGCCTTCCAGAGATACTCTGCTTTTGTGACCATTTTGTGGTCATTTTTAAAAGGTTGCTTTTCGTACAATGTATTCAGTCAGACCAGATGTTCTTGAAGAAACTACTGATTTTAATCCTCTTTCCTCCTCAGATTTTATCTTCCAGAACTCTATTTTCTGGGCTATATTTTACCCTGATTTCCTACATAAACCAGATTCAATCTGTGCATTTTTCAGAAAAATCTACCTCCAGCTTTCTGGTGCTTTTCCTTCAGCTGACTATTTAGAAGCAGTGGGGAGTTTATGCATGGCTGGTTCTCCCAGCAAGAACTCCAAGATCCTTTCTGTTATGTTCTGCACTGTACATATACCTGCTGCTCTGGAAAAGTCTGGTAAATACTACCTCTTTGCAGATAAAAACAAGTAATACATTTTTTGCTTACTTCTTGCAGTAAACAATGAACTTTCCCTTCTGTCATCTCCCTGACTCCATCTACAAGGTGCATTTGCCCAGCATGACTGTGTTCTCAGGCTAAAAGATGCATTTTCTTTCCTGGTAACACAAGGTCACTAGCAGAGACAGAACTCCCATAGCACCATGCCATCCATGAGTTTTGTATGTCACAACTCTAAAATGCATTTACAGTGCCTCAGCCTGACCAGATCCATTCACAATAATTATTTTTCTTTGTTCCATCCTGCCTACTTATTCTTCTCTGCAGCTTGCAATTCCCAGTGAGAATCTACCTTCTAAAAACCACCACACTATCTGTTATTTGATCAAGGACTTCAATGAAGTTTTGGCAGATTTGGTGATGACAGCACGAATATTTGTTCAACGTTTGCCTGGCTAGTATATCATTCTCTGTTCCCTTATGTTAAGGTACATCTATATTAAAATGCAATTTTACAATATTTATATGTTTCGTATGTAATCTTATAAAAATAAGAATGACTTGGCTTTTTTTTTTCCTTTCCAATTAAAAATGAAAGTAGTTCTTCCTTTTTGCATGCCATAGCTGAGTGTGGAGCAGAAAAATGAATGAAACTACAAAGTTTAGAGAAATAATATTCTTGTTTTACACAGCAAGCCTGCTTTTGTAGATTATTTGAACATGACTTTTCATGCATCAGTTCTCAAGTTTCAATTTTCCTTCTCAGCCCCCTTTACTGGATAGCTGGAGTATTAAGATTGCATAATCTGAATATAACTTACAGAGAAGTACAACAGCAGCTGCTTCTTATCTGATTTTTTTTTTTTTTTTTTTTTTTACAGTATTCTTGATGCTCTTTCCACCTCTCTCTCTAGATTTAACTACATGTGTGCTCTGGATTTCCTCATCCCAACCCAACCGGCTTGGTCAGTGTCTCTACATTCATCCTAGGTCACCTGTCCCTGCTTCCACCACTTTCATGCTTCGTTTCTATGCTGGACTTTAGATGGGAGCTCCTCATACAGTCATGCAGGAGTCCTGATGCCTTTGCTTCACTTCCTGTTCATCTGTATGGACCGCATTATATTTTTAAAAAGTTAAATTATGGAAGATTTTTTCTACATTTCACATCAGCATGTGAAATTCTCCACTCAGTCTAGAGCAGTCTTCATGCTTAGAGCAGTCTTCATAAATACATGATGACATATTTTTGATCTTCTATGAATTTACAGCATTATTGTTTCTTCAGACCTGTCCTGATGTATTACAGAATCTTCATTCATAAATCCTACCCTAATTCAAGTAAGAAAAATGCCACTGCAAACGGTTTTGTGTGTGTCTGATAGAATAAAACTTAATTCAGGTATTTTTTTCTCATTTTTTTTTGTTAATTGCTCAGGTGTTCAGACAAAATAGTATGCAAAATCCTACTGGAGTAACAAAAATAACCATGCATCTAAGGAGTCTGAAAGAAATTTCACTGAGGAAGATTTCATCTCATCAATGGAAATTAAAATGTGTGCAAAAATCTGAACATTCATGCAGATGAGCTTCCGACACTTCCAATTCCCACAACGTCTCTCGTCTCACTAGATCTTCTTTTCAACTCATAGTAACAGGATGGGGAAAAGCATAAGGAACAGTCTGACCTCTCATTATTTCAGCTCCTCGAGATAAGTGTGAAGAAGCACAGAACCACTGCCCAGAACTGTCAAAATAAGCAGGTAAAGGCTTGGATCTTATGGGCCTAAGGCAATAAACCTGAAAAGCAAGACTTCCACTAACAAATATCCTAAAAACAATGGCATGTACAAATATTGGGCAGCTACTGCATTTTCTACTCAATGTGGCTTCAGAATAAATGCACTCTCTCATTCATATTTAGATTTAATTAACAGAAACCAATGTGAAGTGCATGTACCAGAAACATGCACATTTAATTCAAAATGCTCCATTTAAAAGCTCTGAAAGTGATAAAAATATAACAGCATAGATTTATATTCTTTCTAAAAAAAGTGGAAAGGAGTGATTCAATTTATTTTTTTTTCCCCAATAAGAAATATTTACTAACAAATCAATTTATCTCCCAGGTGATTTTGAAATTCAGAAAAATCATATTCACCTTAGGTTTCATCTAGAAACTAAAGCATTAAGAACTGAAGCGCATAGCACAAAAATGATCAATGCCACAATGAAGTTATTTAACTAATCAGTAGCAGAAAATTGTTTTGCTTTTGTCCTAGTTACTGATAATTCCTAGAATTTATTTCCATAATGTTGTTTTATTCTCAATACCCACACAAATATGGCATTTTGAAATTTTCTCAGGTCTTTCATTTGCCTTTTATTAAAACTAACCGAAGCAGTCAATTTAAAACCTAAACCAAAACACAAACAGTTTTGAGGCCAACTATTTCTGATTACTACAACGGTAGCTATACCCTGGGAAAAAGAGTAATAGGTTTTCATCAAGAAAATAATTTTCAGAAGTCAATATATATACACTACTGCAGGCAGAAATATTCACCTCTAGCCTAACTCCTTTTGTATTAATTCATTTTCTTTGTTGTCATTACTTATACCAAGCTAAATTACCATAAATAGCTCAAGATACACAAACAGGCCCAAGTACAGACTCTGCAGTTTCTAATTTTTCATAACTTTGTAATGAACCATTCTTTTTCTTTTGGTATTTTGTTCATTTGTTTGGATAATTGGTATACCATCCATCGTCATATCATAAAATTATTTTACAGATTTGGAGAAGAGAAGAAAATAAAAAGGTTTTCAGGCACTAGAGCAAACGTGAAATCCAGAGGTACCGACTAGAGAAGCTAGTACTATAAAACCAGCCTTGCTTAAGGACGCTCAACAGTGATCACACAGTCATCAACTTCCTACTGCTATTTCACTTTAGGAGCCGTGACAGAAAGAGCTTAACGTGCATTATAGACACAATTTACTCACAATGGAAGACTGATGCATATGGGTGACAGATCCATATTGTCAAATTCCATACAGATGCTAACTCAAAAAAAAGGGGTGGCATTTATTCTTCCCTGTGCTCTCAGCATCAGTGGGATTAGATAGCTCAGAACTCAGGTGTTGGTGGGTCTTGTGCTTGAGTATAGAGCCAGCCCCATGTGCCAGACAGAATCCATAAGCATCTAACCTCAGACTCCAAGGTCCATTCTGAGTGCAGACACCTAGAAATACTGCAATGGGGCAGGCAGGTCTAGACCCCACAGAACAAGTGTAATTTCCAAATGCTCGTTATATCAAATTACCCTCTAAAGGCCAAAATCTTACCCATAAAGCAATTAAGAGAAATAATGTGGCTGTTTATGATGCCAGTACATGACTTAAATAAATCATGTTTCAGTTTGCCTGTCTTCAAACAAATCCAAAGTAACAGCTGAACAAAAAAATTTATACAGAAATCTCACATATATGCCCAACACCAGATACATCCAAGTGCATCTCATTTTCAATTTTAATAAATAAATTGATATCTATATTTTGACATGAGTTATCATTTCTGGATTTGACAACAGAAGCATCATATTGAGGTACTATCTGGGAATAAAACTCGAAGCAACTTTAGTCCTCTATTCCAAATTCAGACCAGGACTATCTTCCTATGCTATGACTAAGCATTCTCTCTCTCAAACATTCAAAAACAACAACTGACATCTTGCACAGGGCTCAGTAGTGTCGACTGGGCAAGTAAAATGCTGGAAGCAGGACAGACTGACCCTTTGTGCCCTGAACCATTTAGGAGAGAGCAGGACTCTCCCTCCTAGGCGCCTCTTCATGGGCTCCTTTGCCCTTCAGCATTCTTGTTGCAGGTTCCTCAGAGCTTTCTTTTACCTTAGGTTATAGCAACAAGTGTTCGCATTTCTCACCCTCAGTATGGCTGCTTTGTTTCCTTGAATATTTCAGAATCCTGCTTTTCCTTAATTGCAATAGCAAAAAAAACTTGTCTCCTGACCTTGAAAAATTTGCCATCTCTTCGCTCAGGATGAAAGGAGCAGAAAGTTTTGCCTTACGAAACAGTCAGCTCTTCCCACAGTTCAGCAGCTGGGTGCATTCTTTGACAGCAGTGTGTCAAAGCTTCCTTAGGGCTCAGTGCCGAGAAGCCTATCTTCATTTTTTTTCTGCTTAGTGGCAAGGCGATACGAGGCTGCTCCACCATCTCCTCTTATGCTCAGTTTAAATGTTGAGGTTTAAAAAACCTCATGGGTCAACAAACAACAGCAGGGAATGCTACTGACCATACTGTGCTCTCACAGTAGGTACTGACAACTGCTAGCATACAGGTGGTAAGCTGAACTCACCCCCTACGTGTAAAATTACCCCAAAGCACCTGTTTCCATTAGCCTGGCCTGTTGAACAGATCACTGCAGTACTTGAATACACAATCCTCTGTGACTGTGTCCTTAAGCCTATTCTTTGAATCTACATGGCATACAAACAGTGCTTGAACTCAAATCAGTTGTTACAGGCCAGAAGAGACAATGAAATTCAGTGTCTGTAAGCAAAAAAAATCGATAATCACATTTGCTGATACTATATTACAGATATAATCTCTTCCAAAGCACACTGCACGTTCCATCTCTCTTCTAAATTGCTCAGCACGGCAGCATCTAGATGCCAAAGAGCTGAAACTCTGCATCAGCAGCTGCTTGTGGCAGACCCTCCACCTGAACAAGATAAGAATGAAGACAATCTGCTTTCAGTCTACATATTAGCATTTTCTGCTTTCATTTTCTACCCAGTCTCTTAGCATTTCTGCGCTTTCTCAGTATAGAGACTACATAGAAAGAGTCTGATTCTCAACGGAGAGCCTGCATCCCTCCAGAAGTATTGTGCTGCTGTCACAGCATACTGCTTTAGTCTAGAATTAGCTGAACTATGCCATGATCCTATACGGCCCAGATATTTGGAAAACAGCAGCCTGATTTTGTTTCGAACAGATGCTACTTGGTGATTACTCTCGTGCAACTGCAGCGGTATACTCTTCTTAGGAGAAGGTGTTTCCACAATGACTTTTAGTGCACTCAATGCAGTCCAGTTGACCACCATAGGTATAGGAAAATTTATTAGAAAGGGCTAAACTATACTACTATAAAATCCACATCACCTGTTTCATAAATATCTGCTGTAAAATGTACTTTTTGATATCACCTCTATTTCTGATGGGAACAGATGCACTTGTACTACATATTCAGGTGAACCAGGCTTCCAATTTATCTTAGAAACAAAGCACAAATTTTTCATATATAAAAGAAAGAGGAGCTTTTCTCCAGTGGAAGTGAAAAATTTTAGTGCGTATTTTCCTTCTTCACTATGAAACCAGAAAAGAAAATAACTGCAAACACACAAGAAATGTAGTCGAACAAGCAGAGGTAAGAAAGGAAAGATAGAAATAAAACCCCAAGCTTCTCTAGCTAAATGGATGTGTTCAGACTAATTTCTCTAGAAATCCTCTTGCACTTGTATTTCAGTACTGGCACAAAACAATGACAGATAGAGCAAATCAAAAAAAATTACTATGTCTCTGCCTGGCTTTCTTTTTCTTCACTTTCCCTTTATCTCCCAAGATACTAACACACACCAATAAGCCAGAGTAGCAGCAAGGCCCTGCCAATTTGCCAATATTCTTTTCCTCCACTTATACTTCTATAGTCAAGTGACAAATTTCAGCTGTACTGAAGGTTAGACAATTTGTTGTCAAGCAACAACCAGTAACGACTGATGTTCCTCAGGGATTGGTACTGGGGCTGGCGCTCTTTAACAGTTTGTTGGCGACACGGACAGTGGTATTGAGTGCACCCTCGGCATGTTTGCTCAGGACGCCAAGCTGTGTGGTGTAGTTGACATGCTGGAGGGAAGGGATGCCATCCAGAGGGACCTGGACAGGCCTGAGAGGTGGGCCCATACCAACCTCATGAAGTTCAACAAGGACAAGTGCGAGGTCCTGCACCTGGGTCAGGGCAATCTTAGCTAAAGTAAGGCACAAATACAGGCTGGGTGGAGAATGGCTTGAAAGCAGTCTTGAAGAGAAGGACTTGGGGGTGTCAGTTGATGAACATGAGCCAGCAATGTGCACATGCAGCCCAGAAGGCCAACGGCATCCTGGGCTGCATCAAAAGAGGTGTGGCCAGCAGATTGAGGGAGGTAATTCTCCCCCTCCACTCTGCTCTCGTGAGACCCCATCTGGAGTATTGTGTGCAATTCTGGGGCCCCCAACACAAGGACTTCGAACTGTTGGGACTGCGTCCAGAGGCGGGCCACAAAGATGATCGGAAGGCTGGAGCACCTCACCTATGAGGATAGGCTGAGGGAATCAGGTCTGTTCAGCCTGGAGAAGAGAAGGCTCTGGGAGACTTTATAGCGGCCTTCCAGTACCTCAAGGTGTCCAACAAGGAAGCTGGAACAGGTTGTCCAGGGAAGTTGTGGATGCTGGCTCCCTGGAAGTGTTCAAGGCCTGGTTGCACAGGGCATTGAGAAACCTGGTATAGTGGAAGGGAGGTTGGAACTAGACGATCTTTAAGGTCCCTTCCAATCCAAACCATTCTGTGATTCCACGTCGGTGAAAAACCCCATGGATGGAAAGAATATACGGAATGATGAGTGAATCAGTGTTCGGCCAAATACTACCAAAGATGGGTTCAGAATAGTAGTCATCTTTTACATTAATATGTAGGTGAACCTATGAACAGTAGTCATCTCAGTAGCAAAATTTTTCAATGGAAATGAAGCACTGCCTGCTGGTAACTGATTTCCCCACAAACACACTATAGAGTGAAGATCAAGATTTATGTGATCTAACGTTTTATCTAGCTTGAGGAAGTCCCTTTCAGCTACATGTAAAAGAGGTCATTTGGGTAATGATTAGATGTATGTGAAATTACGCACTGCTAATCAAATTTATCCTTTTATGGTTTCAATCAAGCTATAAGTTAGGAGAGAAACCAGTGTTCTGCGAGCAGAAAACAACATAATGAAAATACTAACTATCATAGAGAAAGAATTGGAATGGACTTAAAGCAGCCACCAAGTTCATTTCTACCTGCCACAAAGGACTAGCTGAGTTGGTAAAGAAGTTCATCTTACGACTGAAGAAAAGATGCATATGTTCTATCAGATATGTGAAAAGCTTATATATGCTGGCTTGTAAAAATGTTTATGGCAATTGTGGAATAAAGACTTTTAGAGGCCAGCATGTGTTAGCTTTTAACTCTCTACAGATAGATCAGCAAACTTGTCATGTAGGTAGCCACAAACAAATGTTTGCATTTACAAAGGATTTGGGGAATTAAACAAAAGGTGAAAAATAGACACTTGTTAGAGATTTCCTTTACCTGACACCAAAGCCCCGTTTTTAATCCTGACATTGGCTAGATATCTTTTTTTAAAAAACATTTTTGAAAACAAGTTCATTCACTGAAACACTGCTATTTAGATTTCCACATTTGTATTTTAGGGACTATAAAAGAGTTTACAGGAAACAGCTTTTGTCTTCTTCAATGTTTTTATGGATTATTCCACTGCTACTTGAGGTGAGTAATAACAAAGCAGAACTCACAAAACAAAAGCATGCAGAGTCAGGCCTTCTATGTCCGTGAGCCTACTACTGCTGTAGTGAGAGTTATAAAATATTTGTCCTCTACAGCCACAGCCCAATGAGTGCTCCTTTCCTAATCTGTACTCATTATGCACTCATTGTTCCAACAGTCAGCTGTGAACAATTTGATTCTTGGGCTTCTCCAGCAAGAGCTTAAAGGCTTTCACTCATTTTGTTCTTCTTTATTCTGCTGCACAAAGGAAATTGCTGAAACAAATCAAATACTGGTTTGTAACAGACACTATCATATGAAACTTGCTTACTCAAATAACAGGCTTTTCCTATGAAGTAGAGAGCACGGAACCATGACATGTGGGATGACAACTTTGATGTGTCCACAATGGGCAACAATATCTCACTGTGTAGTCCTAGCTTACGTTTAGATACACATCCTGTCGGATGCAGTCTAGTAGCACTCTAACTCTCACTTTTACAAGGGATTAACTTTCACTAAACTGATGGAAACAGTACCCTTTAATACATGAACCTCTGTTCTGCATTTCTTTTGTGAGAACTTGTATTTCAAATGGCTGTCTGGTTTTGTTGGTTTTGTTTTTTTCAAGGAAGGTCATCTTGTGTTTCAAAACTATTTTCCAGGTGTACACCTGTAGAAAACAGGGCATACACGCATTATAGACTCAAGAGATTTTTGCAATATTTGCAAACAAGGAGTCATTCTTTTACTTTATTACTTTTAAAGAGCTTTCCTACTGCAAAATAATGTCTGATAACATTGCAATGGCTGATAATATTCCAAAATAATGCTTTATTTATGAAATGTCTATCTTTATAAAAAATATATGGAAATTTAAAATAAAATATTTAAAAATATGCTTTTGCTATAACTAAATTCTTCTTATTGTTCCCGTTTGTTACACGTAACATGAAGCCTTTTATCTTAGTAGCAGCAGCGTGTGGACAAACCAACAACACATTCTGACAGACACTTGAGCGTGACAGATGAGGAAATTTGTTTATACAAAAGTAACTGAAGTGCATCAATGGAATGGGTTAAGTTTTAGGCATTCCCTTTATTTTCCAGATAGAAAAGTCCTTTAAGAAAGATGAAAACTGATGAAGTAAGATTAAAAAGAAAAACCAAAGCACCAATGTAAAGAAAACAGTTTTCTTTTTGAAAACCGTAGAAAACGATGATGTAAATTGCAACAAGCACTCCTGCTTCCATGCTGGAGCTATCTGCTGTGCATGAGGAGAGTTAGCAATTTTCCTCCTCCTTCAGACAAACAATAACAAAGACAGAGCTTGAGCAATTTTCTGAAATAATTAAACAACAGGTGTGTAAATTGTCTTGTTTCTAGCCCTTTTGTACTGTTACTGTGCGACACTGAAAGCTTCTTACAGCTGGCACTCCACTGTGTAACTTTTCTTCCAGATGTGAAAACATAGTTTATTAGCTTGTGAAACATCTGCATGTTTTTACAAAGGATGGTTCATCCAAAGAAATCAAGGCAAGCAACATAAGTAGAAGAATTAAACTGAGGTTTTCTATTGTTATTATGACAACTATCTAAAGGGAAAAAAAGTGCTAGAAGTTCTGTCCGTCCAGGAAGTGTCAAAGTGTTCAGTCCCTCAGCAAACACATGCTGACTAGCACATACGTTATTACCAAGTTAAACCATAGCATGCTTTATTTCTCCTGTGAAATTCCATTATGCTGTTTTACAGAGATTTCATATAAGCTTTACTTCGCTTCTCACTTTTGTTCCTACCTTCCTTGACCATAATAGAGTTTCAGGTTTGAAAAAAATGGATCTTCAAAGCAGTATAATTTTTAATTGCTGTCTTGGTAAACTTTATATCCTCTAAACCTACCCTATTCAAAACATCTCACCACATGCGAATGAGAGAAATATCACATGTGCTAATGTTTCAGAAATCAAAGTTTATTCACTTCACTTATACCTGAGGTAATCCTACACAATATGTTGTGATGACTGGGATTGCAGCTAGGAGCGTGTCATTCCAACAAAATTTATCTGAAAGGTATTTAAATCTATGAATCATTTGATGAATACACAGTAGCAAATCAGTGCTGTTACAGCACTGAAGACAGAAGAAGAAACTTTATCAAAAGTTAACTTAAGATGTCTGCAAACTCCTAAGACCAAAGCCTAGTAAACTAGTATAACATCAATGGTATGATTTCTACACTAATTTTTTTTATTTTTTTTTTGGCAGATTGGGGTGGGAGGGGTTTTATCCAAGTCAGTCAGCACAATTACAACCTCCGCAATCTACAGTTTTCTGCCTCATTAGTGAATGCAGCCTAACGATTCTTACACTAACAGAGGAAAGCTGTGAACTTCAGTTGCAAGATAAATTACAACAGCATCATCAGAGACCTCTGAGTGCAGCCTCTTAACATGAATCTTCAGGATTTAACCCAAATTATTTGCCAGGATATTATGTCACATAATGCGAAAGCAGACAATCTGAATTCTGGATACCAAAAGTGCTGGGTGCATCACAGACTTAAGCACTAGCAACAAAATTGAATAGTTATCAATATTGCAATTTTTGTTAATGATAAGCTAACTTCAGATCTTGTTTCTAGTAGTCGGGGAAGGTAAAGAAAGTCTGTGAGCCTAATTAAAGCATACACAAGGTATTCTAAAAAAATCACAAGGACAGCCTCACTTGAATGCATTTCACTTTTTTATATTCAGCTGCATAGTATAACTCCACAAAATAGTAGGCACAGTATTGAATCTAAAGCTAGTTAATTTTAAATTGCATTAATGAAAAGATTGTGAAAAACTATACATTTCTTTTTCATTGTCGTTTTCTATTTCCACACTTCAACAAGTCAACCAATTTAATCAAATTTACTAAAACAACTCAGAGCCAGGAACACAAGAATGATGAAGGTTAGAAATGATGTCAAGGTTAAAAACAGCGAAAGAGAAAACCAACCAAACCTAAGCAAGGAACTCCACTCAGAAGACTAAGGGAAGATAAAATTGCTGGTATAGGGAAATCAGCTGAAATTCAGGGCAAAGTAAATTGATCAGGGATTCTCACTTACCTTTCTATGAAGCCTAAATGCCTCTTAAAGGCTTTGTTTCACCTGCCTAGCTCTACCAGATGTTAAACAATAGCTACCTCATACACAAAACTGAGATTCTGATGCCTATGTTCACACCATACATCTTCCTTGAACATTTGCTGTTTCATTTGTTAATTTAACTTTAGAAAGTATGAATAAATTTTTTCATGTATCACTATTTTTAAAAAAATATATTTTCTCTACAGTAACAATAAATTCTGACTACAGAAGGAGCACAATAATAAGCTGCAACATTTTTCTAAGAGAACATGAGCCTCCTTCCCTCCCTCTATTTTTTATAGAGCCACTCAAACAAAATCAGAGTAAAGTAAGGCAACATTAGGTCTACATGGCCTGGGACAAAAGCCAATCTGGAATTAAAATGGATAATATGACTTATATAATATGGGGCCACAAAATGAGAAAACCAGATGCATTCTTATCTGTAGTTATGAGGCTTATGAATATTTTTATCTGCTTACCTACATCATGCAGAGGAACTAAGTAAACAAACAAAAAACATACCTGTATAAGAGAGAGATCCTCAAGCTGCAACCTGAAGAGGTAGTTTCTGGGGTTAAAAAAAAATAGTAGATAAAAATTGTTACTAGCGTTTAAGTAAACAAGAAGTTACTACTGTCTAAATAAAAACAATTAATAAACATAAAATTTAAAAAATTAGAAGTGACTAGTAGTAAGGACTCTAAATTCTTTCAGGGACTGTCTTAACATACAGCCCTTTGGGCTAAGCATTAGGGTAATTTTAAATACAGATTTTCAGCCGGAAGGACTGGCCGCATATGAACAAAGTAGATAGTCACACTACATATAGGTACATTGCTTCAGTCTTCCTTTAGAATCAACGGGAAGACATACTCAGTGGTTTGGCAGATTCATGTGACCAGTGTTAGATGTCTAATTGAGAGTAAGAGGACAGGCAGATTAAAGCTGTCTGTTTCTCTTTACAGTGAGAGGAACGTTGTGCAATTAGCGCAGCCACAGACATGTAACATTTGAAGCAAAGGATCCCAATATGATGGAGCGTCTGTAAAAGTCACAGAGTTTTCATAATTCTCATTTAAGTCCTGTCATAGGCAGTCTAATTTGTTTTTTTATCCAAGCTGAGGAATTTTTCCATGTACAATAGGATCTACACATGAACCAAGTATCTCTTTCAAAAGTCCTTTCTTTTATTGCAAAAAGATTTCTCACTCCACGTTTTCTTTACAGAAGTATTGCTGCACCTACAGGACTTGGGAGGAGTTCATGCAAACCATGAACAAGTTGTGAAGCAAAAGCACTGCTTGGAACTTGAGGAAATCAGGGGTTAGAATACTCAGAAGGGTAAGTACGTCCCACCGACCACATATACATCCTTTAGTATACAACTGGTGCAATATATGTGCGCTCTCCCAACTCCTCCCATGTCTGTCTAACTAAAGCAGCTGTCTTGTTAACACCTGTTCTGATAAACCACCTCTGTTGGGAATGATCGTGGTTTCAGTCACTGATCCTCAAAAAAATGAGCAAATTCCACACCATCTTTAAAGTCATTTCAGGACATCCTTCTCTAGGACAGATTTTCTTTCATGCTAGATATGCAATATGGCTCTTCCATGCTCCACGTCCATATTCCTCCTATTCACTTTTTTTTTTCCTTAGTTTTTTCTCACACTTTTTTTTTTCTTTTTGTTATGCTTTTATTTATTTATTACTACATTTTCATGGATGCAATATCCTTCTATCCTCTTCTGCCTAAATTTTACCTTAAAGTCATTTTGATTTTGCAATGCCACTACAGAGTGATTCCATTTTATAGATAAAAATACAAAGAAGGAAATTTTTAGAAGTTTAATATAAATTACTTCAATTTTAATTTATTCATAACAAATTCGTAACATTAATTTCTAAGATCACAACAAATTTACTTAAAGCAACAAAAAAAAACAGGTAACAGAAGTGAGTAAATTTAAACTTTAAATTTAAATATTTGCAATATTCACTAGCTACTTGCAATATTACATTTGTGCAACTGGTAGAAGTGTAATCTAAATTAACATTAGGCCACATTTTTTGAGATAATAATTCTAATTCTTTCCAAAGAGGTATGAAGTAGTGTTAATGCCCAAAGTTTGTCAGAAGCTGTAGTATATATTGCTACAAGAGCAAATCGTGTCTAAAAAATAAAACCCGTATTTTTAAAGGCACGCATCTCAGAAAAACAACCACTATCATAGCTAACTTTTTTTCTGGACTCTAGGGTGCAGCTAGTTGTATTTATTGATTGATTCTGATACATATATGGTCTACTTAAATTCTGGATGTACAGGAGTCAGGTCACTTGTCTTTCCTAGAAATACTGCTAAAAGGACTTACTCAAAATGCAAGAGGCAGGTTATTAAGGTCAAGAACTCACGAAAAAGTAAAGTAAAGATAGACTATTTGTTATTACCACAGATAAAACACCGTAAGGAAATAACTAAAATACTTGGGTTTGAGTCATGAAGAGTCCAGAAGTGGGCAAAGAAAACACTACATTGCAGGACAATGTTCACACGAAGCTTCATTTGCAGGTTACATGCGAGTTGACCTGAAAGACTTTCACTGAACCATCAGGAAGTGATACATATAGGCTTTCTAACCTGTATACACTCTCTCTGTAATGTCAAAAAAATACTTTCACATGTGTAAAATATCTTCCTCAGAACTATTCAGCAGGAAACATAAACACTTAGTCTGCTCCTTATCTTATCACATATAAGCTTCCACTCAACCTTCAGTTGTTCTTCCTTCGTTCCAGATATCAAAGTTAAAGATACTACTTCACTGCTGTTGCAAATCTTTTTTTCCCACTTACAGAAGTAAAACATTTGTTTTCTTCCAGAGAAATTTATACCTCAGCAGGTATAAACTGTTTTCTTACCTCAGCGGTATCAAACTGCCAGAAGTGGTACATAAATGTCCCATCTCCCTCTACAAATGGATGCAGCCTGTATTGCCGAATCTGAGAGCAGACAGTCTGGTCTCACACTTCTAGTTTTTGGATCAGTACCTAGCAGAGTGTCCTGTCAATCTCTAGGAGTACTTCATCTTGAGACATCTACTGAAGATTTATCACTGATGTGGTATTTTGAGATAGATTGTGAAATTATTAATGTCTTTTTACAGTCTTTCACCCTGATATAATTTCAGCCTCTTAAAAAGTAAGCAATTGCTCACAATCATAAAAATTCTAAATTAATAAATACAGAAACACAGTATCACTGAAGAAAACAGAGGCTGAAAGTTACGTGGGTTTTTTGGTCTAGAAAATGAGATTTGTATCCTATATAGAAGAACACAACACTTCTACCCGTTGATATATCCAGTGTTAAATTAGAAATATTGACACTGTAAGCGTTAGGGAAACTAAAATGTCTATATTCATGTGAACGGACCAAGAGTCAGCACTAGCCAGGGTATATTTTTTTTTTAACTTCCTGTGGCTGCTAATAGTCAATTAAAATATTATTTTCAGCTTCATAGAGCTAGCAGAAATAAAACTGAATAAGAAAATAAACCGATGTGCAAGACATAATGAAAGCATTACACCTTAGGAGCATAGAGGTAAACTGGGCAAATAGGACAGCACGGAGTGACTGTGACTACATAAATAATGCCAGGACAAGCAGCCAACTAGCACTTGGAGAGCAATCAGAGCTATTCCTGTCTAATTGTGCCAACTTCAGTAAAACCTGCAGAACTCCGTTTAGCTCTACAAACACAATATTTTAACATTCTATAGCCTTTGTGTCTAACATGCGAGAACTCAGTCAGAAAAGACATCTATGAGAAAAATCTAAACCCGGTAATCATAAGCATGATAGTAAAAAAAAAAAAAAAAAAAAAGAAAAAGGCAAAACCACAAATAAACTCACCAAACAAACAAAAAAAAACACAAAACCCAGTGGAAATATAATATTAATAAGTCTGGCAGTCCAAAGAAAAAGTTAAAGACAAATATCACATTGTGCAGAGCCATTATGCTACTCATGAAATAGATGACAACACTTTTTTCAATGTATTATTGTGATTATGTCCCGGATTACCATTTCTCAACCTCTCTTTAGCTTTATTCAAGAGCATTTATGCTTTGAAGGTAACAAAAGATGTGAAGTAAAAATGACCAAGTACATTTCTGAAGCACAGGTACCCGCACATAGACCTGTCTCTTGTCCAAATATGGTGGTAATAAGAGCTAGACAAATACAACTTTGCATTCTGGAATTAAACTGATTTGACACTGGCGGTAATTGGTAAATCTGTTTCCATTTGGTGCTTAATGAATGAGGAAAGCGAATATGTTACATAAATCTGCAAACAGAAGGACGCTGTAATGAGAAGAAAACACAACTACCTCTGAGATAGAGCAGCATCCTGCATTCCTTCTGATAGCCAGCAGGCAATAAGCAGTTTGCTTTACAGCACTGAACAACTTTTCTAGCTGAACTATGATAACTAAAACCTGTTAATTGAGAGCCTGCTCAAACTGAATGGCAAAGATTTTCACCGGTATCGGTGGGAACTGAATTAAGCACCACAAAAAGCATTCTCCAGTCACCTTCTTTACAATGTATTTCCATCTGTTGCAGTGAATATGTTCAGTATGACTACAGGTAAAAGTATAAGACTAATCATCTCTATCTTCCTAAACAAGTTCATATCAAAAATAAAGGAAAAATCCATAAAGATTCAAAAGTATAGCATGTTAGTCATGGATGTTATATCCAGCACTTTACCCTTTTTTTTTTTTTTTGGTGAAACAGCAAACCATAACACACAAATGCAACAATATATACTGTTCTTTTAAACACAGACAGGAATTACAACGAATTTAAGGTGGTACATATAGCTTAAGAAAATGTACTCTAAGCTTTTGAAAAACTGGTAAGATGGCAAAAATAAATAAATAAATAAAAACATCTGCAATTGAAAGCCTGAATCAATAAACAGGGATTGAAGTTAACTAATGGCCAGACATGCTGCCAAATCTGAAAATAAACCTTCCTGTGTATTTCTTTCAAAAATTATTTCATATGAAAGAAGAAAATTTAATTCAATTTACTGGAATGAAAAGAAATTAAAATATTAAGACTGAAAATGAAAAGTATAAGCTCTGTAAGAATTAACTATTAAGTAAAAAGTCACAATTTCACAAGCAAGATGGGAAAGTTTTGGGTAAAAGCCAATTCTAGAATTCTAGTTCAGCAACGGAAATAAAAACAATAACAAAAAAATACAAGAAAAAGAAATAAGAGCAGGAGGAAAGCAGATATCAATATAAACAAAAAAATGTAGAAAATTTATTTGGTTATATTAAGGAATGATAGGAAAAATATGTGAAAAAACAATGATACATTGGAAATAAAAGAAAGTTAATCAAAGTGGTCTAGTTGAACTATTATATGAAAATGGTCAGATTACAATAACGAAAAGCAGAATGCTCAATAATTACTTATTTTGCCTACGTTTTGCAGGAAATCGAAGTCTCAGCAAATAAGAATAATCAAATAAGTAGCTTAAGAATAAATGCTAAAAATGTAAAACCAACATATACACAGAGATAAATATTTTCAGACTAGCAGGTCATGCTAATTCAACCTAAAAAATTATGGTGAAGTGATTTTTGGTCTTATTGCCTTTTTTTTTTAAAATAATTTCTAAAATTACGGGCATTCCTGAGGAATGAAAGATTAACTGTGTTTTAGTAACATGCAAAAGAGCAAAAAGGAAAATTCAGGTGATTATAGGCTGATCAATGAGACACTGAGCTTGGCAAACAGAACGAAAAAAACAATTATTGGTGTTAGTCAGAAAATAATCCCATTATAAATTAAATTAATCCAAAGGTCCTGTAAAATCCAATTTCCTTCTCTGATGGTCATTCGTCAGGATTACGAAATCTTACTTCATTCACTTCCCTGTGGCTTCATATACAGCCTCAGCAGCAACTAGAGATCCTAGAATATAACACTCCCGCACAGATGTCCAACAACAGCCAGCAATCACTTCTACACCTTTCTTGCCGTGGGCTTCACCAGGAAAAGCAGAAAGGCACCAGTGCCCTGTCTCTGCAGCTCTGGAGCTCATCCTCCTCCCGAAGTCCCATCATGCCATGTCATCTCAAATATGCATTACCATCGTCTCCTGCTGCCCTCTTCTCATGCACAGCACCCATGCTCTCCAGCTGGAGATGGCCTCAGAATATTTGTCACCTGTACACCTCTGACGCATATAGGTCAATGTTTTTCTGAATGTTTGTGAGCTTACTCAGCTATTAAGTTGCTGTTGGGTTCAGCTTCACCCTGAAATACCATCTCAAACAAAATGTTAATCCTGTATTTTATAACTGCGGCTGATCAAATTTTTAGTATTTTTTAACATTGCAATGCATATCTCAAAGTATATGCCCCTGTTTTTACTCACTCACATAGAAAGCCATTCAAATCCTATGTGGTCTTATTACCGTTTCATTGTTCAACTTATTAATCTTTAGTCATTTTCAAGACTAATTTGCAATTAAATTTAAATGTTGCTGTTGTATCTTCTCCATAAAAAAAAAATCAATAATGTGAATGGGCTTAAACAAATAGAAATTTCAGACAGTTCACACCTTTTGTGGCCTCTTTTCTACAGTACTCGACTTAGGCACATAAAGGTCACCTGAGCTAGGTTTGTTTGCAGGGGCAGGGGAGGAGAAAGAAGGTAAAGAGTCTAAGGTAGCCAAAGTTTAGACTTCTATTTTACTTTATTATGTTATTAAGAAAAGACACTGCGACAAACAAAATGATCACAAATTATGTAAGTGATCACATCAATGCTAAAGGTACTTAAAGGAAGGAGATACTAGCCTTGGTGGTCCACATTTTCAAAACCAGTCTTGAATTTCCCACCTGTGATCACGCAGTAGGCCTGTGGTAGAGCTGTTAGTTTCCACCAGGGCCCTTCCCTTCCTTTCAGTGGAAACTCACTGTACTTGGGAAACTCAGAAGCAGGATGCATACCAAGGTAAGTACATGATGTCAGCACAGCTCCATATAAAATGCAATCTTGCTCCCATCAAATTTGGAGAGGTGAAGGTCACGTGCACAGTATGCATCATTGTACTGTTGAATTTTCTGATGCTACTCTTGGAACGAGGACTGAGAGTTACACACCTACCTGTAAGGTATGTAACTGAGAAGCCTTCTCACGAGATGAGTGCAGCCACTCAAGTGCATCCACATGGGGGCTGCAGTTACTCATGCAAGGCACCAATGTTTCAGAGGCAGGGAAGAGTTCTCCACAGACCTGATAGCTGTTCCAAGTAGTGCCTCTCTAGGACTTCTTCTATATGAAGAAGTTATTGACCCATGGCCAGCTGGTAGCTTCTTGCCCTGCATTTCAGTGCGTTAAAGGCATACACAAGAAGACAGCTTCAGCAAGGACCAAACTGATCACAATGTAGGACACAAACCATATGTTTAGACTAACATTCCTTGCAGAAGAAAGGAGCAGCTAATTGACATGAGAACACAGTCTAAACAGGAATCAAGAGACAGTATAAGTTGCCATATTTCACAGCAGGACGCGTACTTCTGCTAGCACAGATCTAGTGTGTATACGTTAAGTCATGACTTCAATTAAGATGGGTACTTTGAGAACACCATTAATCTGATGTCATTTCTAAAGATGGCTTACACTGAAATAGTAGCGTTCTCTGCCAAAGAAGTTCTATTTATCCCTGCCACTTCTCTTTTCGTCTTACCCTAAGTCAACTCCAGGGCTCCTTTGATGATGAATCATGTTAGTTTCACTAATTAAAATGGCAGGACATTAAATCATCCCAAGAAACCAAGAAGTTTTTCTGGGGTTAGTGAAGTGACTAGTGCCACTCTGCATCCAGAGCTGGTGCAAAGGAGGAGAATATTGCATCGTGGAACAAGGTCTGAGCAGGACAGCTACAAAGCATTGGCTTTTAAAGATATTTAGGAACCCACTGGCAAGGTAGGAGAAGCAGTAGGAGGAGAAAGACCTTCCTCTTTCTGCAGCAGTAGGATACTTTCTCTTAGATTTATCATTAAACCGTACCTTAGATTAAATCAGATCAGTCAGTGGAAGGACAGACTGATTACACTGAAACAAGTGTTAAGTGAGCAATAAAACCCCAATGGATGTTCAGAGAACAGAGCACTAATTGCTGGTGCCTGTATATTCTCATATGTAGTGCTCAGAGCATCTCATTAACAAGAAGCTGTCAGATTCTCCTGCTGAGAGCAGTCAACAGCAAGAAGCAAACCTGTGCAGTTATTTATTCCTTTATTAGAGATTCTTGAACCACTGTTAACGAATCCTTTAATTTGCCTTTCTGTTATTATGGCAAGTAGTGGTAATGGTTCAAATGAACGTTCCCAAACACACATCTCATTAAGTGAAAAGGCACACTGTTACAGTCCTTCATCAGCAAGATAAGGAGTGACTGAGGCAATAAGCCACCTCAAAGCAAGTTATAATCCTCAAAGCAAGTTTAATTAACTTGCAGGAGAACGTACAGGAGAAAGTCACCACTATTAAGATGCTCTGTGTAAAATATGATGTAAAATATGTCTAATTGTATATTATCCAATTAAAAAATAAAGTTCAATAGCTTTGAGAGACAATTCTGGTAAGTAACTATAGATTTTTAGAGTATAGCTGAACTAGCTCAATTTGAATTTTAAAAATAAATTACCATTTTTTAAGAATGAACTCCAGCTAGGCTCCTACCAGTTTATAAATTCAAGCACAAGAGGCTTGGGAAGAGGAGGACTACTTTAAACAAACAAGTTTCTTCTGACCTAACTCTTCATGCACTAAAGAAGGTTTCAGATTGCAAGAGAACTAATTTATTTTTATCTGCTAGGTCATATTTGAGGTTAAGAACAATGTCTAGGGCAAATTTTAAAGATATAGTTTCATGAGAACATAGCTACATAGCCCTGTGTCAAAAGTTAATAGTCTGTAATGTACCAACTGCTTTACATCCACACTGAATTTTCTATGCATAGTGCTTCGCATTAATCTATTTTCTTTTTTTTCCCCCATTTTACAGAAACATATAATCCCATACCAATTACGAAAAAAAAAGTAATCCTTTTATATTAATTCTAGACCAAATTGACAGAACACTGAAAAATCTGTCACATTCTTCAAATGCAAATTTTAAAGCCCGGCAACTGTAATAAAAATCATTCCTCTTCCATTAATTCAGCTTAAAAAAATTTGAACTGTAATCTTCACTTGTCTTCACTATGTACTTTGGGCTGTTTGATCAAAGGCAGGCAAGATGAAATTCTCCTTTTGCCTTTTTCCCTACTGTCCCCACCCCCTTTACTCCACTACTCATTTTCTCAAAACTAGCTAAATGAATTTTTCTACAGGGACAATTTGTGCAAAAAAAAGGTCCCAGGCAAGCAGTACAATTGTAGGTTGTTACTGAGGTTCAGGCTAACTTATCAGTCATTTTAGAAGATACTCTTCTCTTGAAGGTATGCATGTATCACAGCAGACTCAGAAGACCAAACGACACTCTTCTAAAATAAAAGCATTCCAACCCTTACGCTTCAGATCCAGTTGATGTTATTAGGCAGACCTGTTACACTAGAAGGCATTAATGATCATCAAGTGACTGACACAAAGGGAAGTGCAAGCTTTGTTAAACTTGAAAGTTGTGCTAGCTCCTTTTGCAATTAAAACAGGAGGTATAATTGAATCTGCATTGTACAGTGGTATTCAGAAACGAAAGCAGTCACTACTAAAAGGCATTGGATTTCATGGTAGGAAACACATATGAATGTGATCTAAGAATTAAAGACACCCGCCACATTTCAGGTACAGGATTTGTGAAGAATTTGAAAGGTGAACAAGATGGACTGCAGTTACTTGTTTCTAATTGTGTTCAGAGAAACATGACTGTGCACACTCTAGAAATAAGCCAAACTGAGCCAAAACCAAACTTCACTGGGGTCAGCAGCCTCACTCTCTAATGGGGGTGGTAGGAGAGGGAAAGCGGGGAATGACTCCAAATCTTAAGCAACTCCTCAGCAGAAAGGAAATACCAGTGCCGGGGTGGACTGAGTGTGTGCTAGTATTGAAGTAGTAACATTCATAGATTGCTGCAGATGGTGTAAGGAAACTGAAATAAGGCTATGAGACTCTGATTTAATCAACAGAAAACCTACAGGAGAACTGGATGTTTTGCAGAACAAAATAAAATGTCAACCAGAGACTTTTCACAAGGCTGGGACCGGGGCTGGGGCCAAACTGGACAAGCAAGACTAATCTCAGCAATATAGGACTAGTAATTACCTTCCTGGTCATTGGCTGCTATGGCAAATACTACGGAATAATGACCCTTTCATATATTTAGAGATGTTTGTCTCAAAAATAACTCTGGTTTTGTTTTCTTCACACTGGTAAAATGTCACAAAACTCATTGTTTCTTGACTAAATTACCTATGACCACCTTAAACTCATTTGGTGTTCTGCCAAGACCACTGGGTCATTTATTCAGGTACTTCCTTCTCTAGATGTACCTGCCAATGGATTTACGGGCAGGTGCTGTGCACACACTCAGCTTTTGTTTTCCTGCACTACAATTCCAATTTTATAGCCTTTTATAGCCTTTCCCTACATCTCTTTCTAATATCGGTTAACCTTGTTTAAGTATATATAAACTGAATAATGCACAGTACTACAGTTTAAAGTCTCCCAAGGACCTTGTGCAATGGTATCGATAGTTCTCTGCCACTACAGGACCCACATTTTGAGGCATTACTGGACCATATCCGTCTTTTTATGTATGATATTGGCAGCTCCCAACTGAAATCCAGTCTGGATCCCAGATGAAGTCTTTGCTACCTTGCTTATTAAGACAAACAAGTCATGAACCTGTTTAGAGGCTGTAGAACTTAAGAAAATGGAAGAAAATCACTTGCAGTGAATATCAATGATGGAAAAGGGATTTATGAATTTCCAGTAGCATAAAATTTTCATAATGCTATTTTTTTTGGTTTCTAAGACCTTCATCTTTCCTTGAAGAAATCTGGGGGAAGAGTTTGGTAAATTCCACTAAGGTGGAAAAAATCAATTACAAACTTAAGGTGACCCAGAACACAGCTCCTGGCTGTGAAAATCATTCCTCTGCTTTAGAAGAACACCATTTTACTAGAGCAGAAGCCTACAGGTGCAAGCATCACACACACACACACACACCCCCCCCCCCTTTTTTTGTTTGGATGCTGAACAAGTAAATGATAGCAGGAGTACTTCTCTTGGCAGTGTAAACAGAATAATCTAAGTTTATTGTAGCTTTGCCACGTGCCACGTTGGACATTTCTCTATCATTGATTGCGTAGAGAAGGGAAAACTGTATTAGGGGACTAAAAGTTACCATTTTCACAACTGGACAGGAACTTTTAATCATTCAGATCTTACTGAAACATCATTGCACATAGTTATTAATTTTTCAGTACTGAATTGTTAGTACAAGAAGATAAAAAAAAAAAACCAAACCAACAGTCACATATTTTGCTGAAATATTCTGAGAGAAACAGCTGTATATCAAAAGATATTTCACCAAGGAGGAGGAATTAACAGTGCATTCTCTTCACTGTCTTTACGAGATCACATCTGTGGTGTAGTACAGAAAATGAACTCTTTTAATGGCTCTTCAGGTATGTGAATCCTGTGAGGCAGAAGTGCAACTTGTACTAAAATTTTATCCACATAGCACAAGTATGGTAATACTAACATTCTGTTCAGACGGCCCTGGGAAAAAGGTACCTATAACCAGCATGTTACGGAAAAAAACCTACAAAACATCAGTGCAGCCAGCTCAGACTATGAAAGGCTGCAAACATCACTCCTGGGAATGAGGAGAAAACTCAACATCATATTCATAGCAAACAATTAATTCTGCGTGGTAGCAGGGACTACATGCAAAAAGTACATCGTCAGTAAGATCAACACATGCATTTTTTTGAGACTACAGCACTCCAATAACTGGTTGCTAGTTTCTCAACCTACGACTCCATGACATATAACGACTTTCACCATTTAGTGAAGTGTTGCATCAATGCTTCATGAAAAATGTGTAGGGAAAGGACCATCATAATATCAATAGTATGTACAATTAGAGAAAGCTGCTGTCAAGTGCAGCCATTCTAAAGTGAGTTCTCCATGGTCAAACACATGGTACTGTGTAAAATCTTAAAATTTAGAATGGAAATGAAGAAAGGAAAAATCCAATATATTCTGTGAATTAATAAAGTCAGCTATACTGAACTGTGAAAAACAAAGTTTTATGTTGTGATTTTAAAAACAGTCAGTATTTTTAACTTTGCAATCTTAGTCAGAACAAGAAATGTAAACTCTGAAGCAACACTAACTTATAGAGAAACCAAATGAATCCTATTGCTTTTACTGTATTGGGTGTTTTGCAAAAGACAGAACTGGCAGTTGACATTTGTTTGTATCACAGAATCACAGAATGATAGGAGTTGGAAGTGACTTCAGGAGATCATCTAGTCCAACTTCTGTTCAACAAAATCATCCAAAGCTTATCCCATAGAGATTCAAAAGACTTCATGAAAAGCACAAGTTTCAATGAACGTAATCTTTGCTGAGATTTGGAGCCCAGATGGAGAGATGAAGAAAAGAGAGGAAAAAAAAAAGGATAAAAAAAATACTTTTTTTCCCATCAGTTATTGAGACCTATACAGAGAGCATCAATTCAATACACAATTCCATGGGACTGAGAGGCTCAGACAGCTCTAACATGCTGGCTTTTTTTTTTTTTTTACAGAACAGCACCAGCTGATGGTCTCATGGCTCATCCCACTTAGAAGCTTACAGAATAGAAAAATCAACATGAATGCACAGGATATACCAGTTCAGGTGGGCCAGGGACATATATATATTTCCACACTCAAAGTTTTGCCCCTGTAGATACGCAGCTTTCATTGGCACATGTTAAAAAAAAGTTCTTACAGAGCATTTTATGACTCTGTATTTTGAACCTCATTTTCAACTAAGAAACAAATTGGGAAATAGAAGTATATTCCAATGCTAAATGTAACAGACACGTGAAGAGACTATTCATTAATTCAAGAGTAAAATACACTTGGAAGGCAGATTTAAATAAGTTTACATAGTTAAAATCTTCTGCCAACTAAAATGTTTTACTATACTTCATAGGCTATGCGAGGAAAAAATGGTGTTCAAGGACTGTCACACTTCAATGTTGACACTTAAGACAGTGTTACTGTTGATCACCACTTGAAAAGTATCATCCTACTGCGCAAAAATTATGTATTATCACTAACTTTACCACTAATTCTGCAATCTTTAACAGATTGTTCCTGGCACTGCACTGAATAATTATTATAATCACCCAAGCACAAAGGGCCATATTGTGTAGTCAAATTTGGGATCATCAAAAGTTTTGTGCTATCGTAACTTTTGTCACATTGTCATACAGCATCTGCCTTTTCTACTGTATGAATTCGAAGTTTGAGAGTACTCCAGGACAGTCTTCATAAAAATCAGAATATTGTAAGCTATTAGGATCCCTGATATCAGGCAGTCCAACTTTTAAAATTGGTCAGGAATTAAAGAAATAAATACCCATAATATTCAGTTTAGTGAATCTGGAAGGCAGGGGAATCACAGGAAAGAAAGCTGGTATTAGAATTTGGCTCAATATTCAACAAAGAACAAAATATAGTCTGATGCAATATGAAAAGAATAGATTTCTCACCTTGCTCCAGCAATAAGCTCTTTTTGTCCTGGGTCAAACGTTAACTGTGAGAAGTCCACAGCATTTTCTGCTCTGAATACATGTAACCAATGGGCGATTTCTGAAAACAATCAAGAAAAACAACTGTCACTGTAAATGTCATAGCTGTAGTACACCATGTAGCAAACATTACATTTGCAGATATTGAGCAGCTGCAAATTTTCTCAGTATGCTCCTCTAAGGAAATATAGAAGATTTTTACCACCATACTATGTAATTTACACTACAGGCCTGTAAAACATACAAATGTATACATTACGAGCATGTATACATGCTTGAAAGAAGTATTCAAATTTTGGTCTGATTTATAAGCCAGATGTCTTTTTCCTCCTTAAGTAAAGTAGAAAACATCACATCTGGGTTCAAATAGCACGTGCCTGGTATCTGTTTCAGGATGATTTTGTTCCTAATTTAAATATAAAAGTTTTAGCACAAGGAGGTCATGCATTCCTTAGAAGAGGATCTAAGTGAAAAATGTTATTGTGTCTCAAAGCGTGTTCAGCCATTGCAGAGAACCATTAAGTGCACTGTATAGAAGCTTCAGCGCTATATACTTTGGAAAAACAGATGGAACCATGCAATAGAAACATTTGTGTGTTAGAAAACTAACTTCTGTATTTTCATTGACACTCTGTATGCATCCGGGCAATTTCAGGCCTGTAATGCCAATTTGTACATGTTCTGCAGAACTTACAGCTAAATTCACTGTTGGTTCCATCTGCACTGGGTAGGTTCTCAAATCAGAGTCTGAGCACTGGATGGGAAAGAGGATGAGGCTGCATATTAGATAACAAGGATTACAGCTGCCATCATCTACTGCTGCAGAAACAGTACCTAGAACCCAGCAGGATTCCACAAAAGAAGAAAAAAAAAAAAATACACACGCACATACATGTATATGGTATAGGCCTGTGTAGCCTTACACACACTTAACATTTATATTTATATGTAAGGTTACATAGGCAAGCCCAAAAGAGATGTTTCTTAACCTTTTTGTAATTGATTTTGGAACCTTAACTTTTCAGTCATGCATTTTGTATGAAACAATCAATGGCAAAGTTCTAAAATGTTGAGACATTATGTAGGGCGTGAAGATGAGGAAATCCAGATGTAAGTCTTGAAGAATCTCACTTACTGGAGAAAAAGAAAAAAAAAAAAGAAAGAAAAAAAAAAGAAAAGAAAACCAAAGCTAAATAAAACTATGCGTATCAGTTTATCAGCCAATGTGTCCGAGATCTCCATAAATTCTCTCAGATACTTCCCACATGGACAGAATATGCACATGGTCTTCACAAAAAAAATACACACACACACACACTCCTAACCAGAAACAGTTTTCATCTGAGAGATGCAGAGAAGCTGCTTTTCCTTGTATCAATCACTGTGACAAGGACAGAAAGGGATGTAAAATCATTTCATAAAGTAGCAGTAATTCAGACAAAACCATAAGACAAATGAATAGCTGATAAAACCACAAAAGAAACATCCTATGGAAAAAAAAAATAAAAAATCAGGGTTTAAAGACAGAATAAAGTATTCGGGCTAAGAGACCAACCAAGCCAGTGAGCAGAGGTCACAATATTGGCTAGAAGGACAACCGAGGACATGTTTTACATAATCACAGAATGTTAGGGGTTGGAAGGGACCTCGAAAGATCATCTAGTCCAACCCCCTGCCAGAGTAGAGAGGTGGGTTTTGAAAATCTTCAGCGAAGGAGACTCCACAACCTCTCTGGGAAGCCTGTTCCAGAGCTCCATCACCACTACAATAAAAAAGTTTTCCTTATGTTTATCTGGAACCTCCTAGGCTCCAGCTTGCACATGTTGCCCCTTGTCCTGTCATTGGGCAGCACTGAGAAGAGCCTGGTTCCGTCCTCCTGACACTCGCCCTTTACATATTTCTAACCATTAATGAAGTCACCCCTCAGTCTCCTCTTCTCCAAGATAGAGACCCAGCACCCTCAGCCTTTCCTCATAAGGGAGATGTTCCGCTCCCTTAATCATATTTGTGGCTCTGTGCTGGACTGTTTAGTCCCTTGGCTGCTACATTCCTCTTCCCTGCGGTTGAACAAGGCATGAGAAGTGCTGTTTCACACATACAGGGAAATTGCACTCTTCGAGATAGCACCCTGGATACTCTCTCTTTGGTTGCATCCAGAGATTTCTGCCTCTGAGGTACAATCCTGCAGAATCACACACAAGTCTGCTCCTAAACTGCCAAAGCACAACTCAGGCTGTCAGTGTGTTAACACTCAGATTTGTATTGCCGTGTGCAAATATGCAGAGCTCAAAATGCCATAGGCTCAGCTCACTGGTAAAGCCAGACCCGCTATGGAAACAGCAGGCTCTGAAAGGGAGACAAGGCCAGCAGCTGCGAATGGGCTTACTTCTGCTTCATGTTGGTATGACAAATGAGACCCTTGGTCTTCTGTCAAACAAGGAAAGCAGTAGCTCCCCATAGCATGGGTAGGTCAGTGACATTTCAGTACACAAAGGCACTGAAGTGCCAGAAGGCTACAGGGAAGACTGAGATTCAAGAACACAATAGCCTTCCACTTGTCTTGCTGTCTCAGCAAGGCGTAATAAAACTTGGAGGTACAGAAAGAGAGAGATTGAGACCATTTTCAGGTTTGGAGCAAGGGGGCAGGGGCCAACCAGGGCAAGACACGCCCAGGTTCGAGGACAAGAAGAGAGCGAGGCCTCGCTAAGAAATCTCTCTCAACTCCTATTTCCCTCTGTCTCTCCAAAATATGTTATTTTATCCTGTGTTTGTTGCATTAAGCAATGTTCTTGCTTGAGGGAATGAGGTTAGGAAGAGCAAATGGCAGCCAGACCATTTTGGCTTTTTTTCAGCAAACACTCTGTGTTTCTTGCGTGTCACAGCGGCATCACATGTAACACAGGAATAAGCCTCTCTGGGATAAAGCTACAATTTCATGATAGTTCTCCACGGAAAAACAAACAAAACAAACAAAAAGACAATCAAAACCCATGTAAACAGTAAAAGTAAAGTCTTATTGGTGAAATTATGCTTTGAGTTACAGTACAGAAAATTTATCTAGCTAAACCAACAGAATAATTAGATTTATTTTCATCTAAACAGCAGAATCTAGCTGAAAAGCCTTAGGTGAAAAAAGAACTTTCAGTTCCATTACAAGTTATCTCCGTTGAGTCAAAAATGCATAACAAGCTATTAAAAATCTATAACTTTTTTTTTATTTGAAATAAAAACTCACGGTGAAATAGTAAGACATGCCAGGTCCTTCCTATATATTCTATACATACTTATCCTTGACAAAAAAAAAAAAAATATGGAACACACATGTATTTTTTTTTAATTGCGATTACAGGACTGAAATCTTGTGGACCTTATGACTCAAAAACATTCCCAAAAGCAAAACACACATTTTCCCATGGTGATAAAAGATGGATATTTGAAAAGCTGGATTCTGAGAAAGCTACAGCTCTCTGACACATTGTGAATCACATGCTGTAGGTTTTCCTGTGAGTTTCAAGTTTTGGGATGGGTTTTTTTTTTTAATAGCTTAGATTTAATAGGAAACAAAGTTTTCCATAGCTCATAAACCTATGACAAAGAAAATTTACCAAAGTCCCCTCAGCTCCTAGGAAAGGCCAAGGGAGTCTCCTAAAGGGCTTTAAAGGCAAAGGAGGTTAACAATCAACACTGGGCAGGAGTATGTTAGAAACTCATAGAAAAAACAGAAGTCCAGAAATCTGTCTTGGTGCTACTTTAAATTTAATATCTGTCCAACAGGCCGTAGCTTGTTTGGTTTACATTATCCAAGCACTTCCCAAGGGCTGAGCTCTACAGTTCTTCGCAAATGAAATAGCAAAGTTCTCTCTAACCTAAGTATCATTATTCAGCCCTTCAAAGTAGACTAACAGTAAAAAGTAAAACAGAGAAATAACTAGTAAGAAATAGAACGGTGCAGAATGGTATGTTTAGAACTGAACTCAGGAGTGATCTTTAATGGTAAATAACAATGTTAAAGACAATAAAGACCTCTCGATTTCATTAAAAAAATTAATATAGGTATTAAAAATTTCAATAGTGTTTATGGTGTATGTATGTGACACCTTATGTCATGGTGTCCTTTTTGAAAATAGTGAGCACAAAGTTAAATATATGCACAGTACTACCTTCTTGAAAAAAATCTGTTAGCAAAATACCAATAATGATATTAAAAATAATACTACCTCAGTTGAAAACTAGATTTGTAATATTACTCGAAGTCTCTGGGTGGCATTGGTACGACAAATTCACTAATCTCAACGTAAGAAAATTAAACTGTTCTACTGCACGCCAAAGTGATTTTATAACTAAATGTATCTAAGGATGATACAATAATCTGTCTTCCTGAAGTTGTACAATGATTTTAGCCTAACTTAGATCTTCTCCTGTGCTCCTCAAGTTAGATTGCTATCCTCTGCAAAGGCGGCAAGACAAGTCAGAAGTCTCCACAGCGATGCGCCACACTGACTTCATTACATCACCCCCAGTGCCCTGGTGCCAGTCCCTTTTAACCCCAGGAGAATCTATTCAGTCAAAGGTCACGGCTGGCAAGAGGTGATCCACCTGTTCAGTCATTCAGCGTGCCCTATTTCAGGATTTATTTGCAACATTCACAGCATTTAAGTGCACTTGTGAACTCCATTGTTCCTCACTATTTTAAAATGAGGACTGAGAAAACAATATTTTCTTCAATAACTTCTGTGCATCATTGGCATCAATTCAGTGTGACTTAAGACCTCATTTTAAATTTTTCATTATAATACAAATATAGCCATGAATAATTAATTCACTCAGAACAACTGTAGGAAAACAAGCATTACTCTGTCAGAAAGCAGAATAAAATTGGCATGCCAGAGCCTGTTGCGTCTTTATGATTCACTTCTGTCTGTACCTTTCTCGTACATTTCCAATCACCAGTCTTTTCCAGTTCTTTTACTGTATCCTCTCCTCATAGAAACCCTGGAAGTGTTTGAAGTCAGGCTGGATGGGTCTTTGAGCAACATCATCTAGTGGAAAGAGTCCCTGCCCACGTAGAGGGGTTGGAATTAGACGATCGTTAAAAGTGTTCCAACCCAAAACATTCTATGAAACACATTAAAACACACCCTTGCTGGTAAATCATTGACTCACTGGTGAAAAGAAAAAAAAGACACCAGGGCTCAAGCAAAGAAAGGAAATATGTGCAAATACTATTCCACAAGTTTCAACAAGAAAAGAGGACTCCATTGTGACAGATAAGCCAAAGGACGGCTTTACTATTTCTGAAACCAATCACATTTCACCCCTTCTTATCTGAAAGTGGCTGAGGCTGAGTTTGTCAATAACTTAACTTATTTTTCTCGGGCTTATTCAAGGCACATGTTGCTCAGCATCCATGTACAACTACTCGATGTCTTAAGTAATTTTGACCAACAAGGTTCAAAGATAAAGTAGTAGTAATTAACAGGAAGAAAGCAGCTATAGTTACAAACATGTAAATGACAATATCAGATATCACATTCAAGTGATTTTTTTTCCTCAGATGAGCTTCTCAAAAAACAGCTACAAACAGACACTCCTAACACAGGCATCAGGGCTTGTCCAGTCGCCATTGTAGTAGAGAGAAACCTATGCTAGACCTGAGCAAACTATCTTGCACACTCCTCAGGCAGCAGTGCCTTGAAACTCCACCAGAACTATGGTAGTTCTGTTTCTGGTACATAGTGTTTAAACTTGTGCAAACGCAAGTTAGTCTTTATACATTTATAAAGTCATTCTTTACATATTTGTACTTACTTTGGACCAAATAATTCCTCTGTCCTAGCCTAGCATTGTTGCAAAACAGGCCAGAATGGGCTTTTCCCAATAGATATACTCCTGTTGGATGTATTAAACACAAAATCACTAGAAGTGCTATTGCTTTTGAGAAAGATGAGTAAACACAGGACAATATAAACAAATCATAAACCAAAAACCTCATCTAACAAATATAGCTAAGCACAGCAAATATTTCTCCACTTCTCTTACAGAAAAGACTCATTCTAGAAGCGTCCCCAGCAAAAACAATATGCTACTTATACTAATCTCAAAATCTGAACATAAACATCTTCCCTGCTACTTGCTGTTCGTCCATAAAGCCCATGGTAGAAGCTGAACACTTTGAACATAGCAGCTCTGTGGAAAGCAGAGACGGCCTGCCCATTACAGGCTGCTTTTCCAAAACTTGGAATTCCAGAGATGTGCTGTCTGTATGCAATGGTATATTGGCAGATCTGTTTCCAGGACCATATACCTCCTTAGCTTTATGATCCTAACAGCTTAGGTAGGTTGTCTTGCAGGACTGTATTACTAAAGTGACTGTGTCTTGCCCACGCTGTGGACCTCTCTTCCAAAGGAGGTTTGGGGAAAAGCCCACAGGCAGATACTGTAGAGTGCTTGTTGCCTTGGCTGTCCCCGAAGGCTCCCTGTAGGATGCAAAGCCAGGAACACTCAATATAGTTACAGCCTCAGGTCAACACTACGGGCATTCATTAACCCTTTCTACATGGCTCCTTATGCTGCCCTTCTTTAGCATGCATTTGAGAGGCAAAGAAAATAATTATTTATGCATCTTAAAATGGTAGAGCTTAAAGGTAGTACTGGGATTGTGTTCAGTTCCAGAGTTGAAGTAATGTTATACTCCTTGTGGAGAGAGAAAATACCCAAGTACTCTGACTCTTAGATGCCAAGCCCATATTTACTCCACTGAAATTAAAGGCCAGAAGTGTGCCTCCTCTGTAATTTTCAGTACACCAGAAGGACAAACTACTGCATTAAGAATCTTAGTCAAACGTGCAAACAAGAAAAAAGCAACTCCCTAACATCTAAACCTTACAGAGAGAGACAAATCTGTTCTAAACAGACACAAAAAAATAAAAAATAAAAAAAAAATAAAATCAAAAAGCCAAGTCAATTCCAGCCTAATGCCCTAGTGAAATTCCTGGTCTGCTGAGATTAGAGTGTAGTCCGCATGTCCATGTTTTTCATACAGATGATACAAACACCCAGATGTCAAGGCTAGGGAGGGTTACAGATGTAACAGATCTAACAGTCTTTGTTATCAGAAAGCTCTAATAATCTAACTGGAGTACACCAGAAGCAGACGGGATGCAACATATGCAGAGAAAAGTATTACTTCAGCAACAAATAGACAGCAGCAGCTGACAGTATTTCATGCTTCTCTGTAAAATGAAAGGATTAGGACAGATAAGTCTGTTACAACACTCAGTGTTGCATTTTAATCGAAAAAGACATTCCATGTATCCCTTACCATGCAGAATATATTTATACTGGGGCTGTGGATACCGCTGACTTTAGTAATACAGAATTAAGAGTATGTCAGCATCATAACTGGATAATGAAAAAAACATATGTTTATAGTAGCTAATCCTTAATTAAAAAAAAAAAGAAACCACAACTGAAAATATTTCTTATAAAAATTAAGATTGTTTTTAATTTAGATGATACCCTGAAAAAATACAGGTATTCTGGTAATTAAACAGTAAGAACTGTACAATTTTTGAAATAAGTGTCCAGGAAGCTGTAAGAAAATAAGACCAAGGAAAAAAATAAAAACAATTGTTTATGCAGGATTAGCTAATGTAATCCAATGCCATATAAAAGAAAAGATGGAACTATGACTTTGCCCAGCATAATTAAATCAGCAACCATAAACTAAGATTCCTCTTTCTAAGTCTTACCACACTACATTTGGCTTCCCTTTGGAAACATGAAAACATCAGATCTCTATCTGCAGTTCAGAGCTCAGCTTTGCTTATGGAAGGGGGAGGGAACAAACCACAATAAAAAAAAAACGACCTCAAAACTACAGCTCCCTTTCAAGATCCAGCATTCTGAAGGTCTGGTTAGATCACAAACAAGGCATCTGTCTTCCTTCTGCTCACCATCACAGTTTACCACAGTCCTGAAGCTTGTCTTTCCTTACAAAGAGGACTACACAGGCCAAAAGACAAATACGTAGCTCTAGCCTGATCTAGAGGTTTTGTGAGCTCCCCAAGCTCCTCTCCACTTTAAATCGTCCATAGTAAAACAAACCTCAAGACCATAAATCTCTTGACGTTTTACAGAAGGTTCACCACCTGCTTATTGAGCCTCCAACTTTTAAACGACTACTACATTTTTCAGAACAATTTTGGAGGTAATGAGGCATGACTACAAGTAATTTATTTATTATTAATCAGGGAAAAAAAACTCAGAAAATAAACCATACTTAAAATACATGTTTCTTGGCTTTAAATGAGTGGAACTTGAATTTCTTACTGAAGCCTACTGTAAACTTTATTCTTGATACCCAACTCCTCACATCTTTCATTGGTTGTCTCATTAGGCACAAAGCCAGCGCCTTCACGATTTTGCCTACTGCTCTCCAGGCAGGGCAGGCACAGCCACTGCAATCATCCTGCTCCACTTTCCTGACCTGCTTTTACAATCCACTTCAACCTCCAAAATCTCCAGGTCTAAAATCCAGTCTGCATTCCTGCTTTCTTTGTCCTGCCAGAGCTTCCCCAGCTAGAAGCATATATTTCTGCATTCTTATGTGTGTGCATATGTCTGTTACCGGGATAATTACAGGGAATTTGGATTCTGACTGTCTGTGCCCTCAGGGAAGAGACAGTAACATCTGCTGCAATGACTACTTATTTCTTATTTTCCTGAACAAGGGTTTTGAATTGTTTACGCTTCATTGTTCAAACACACACACTGCGTACAAACACAAGAAGGTGGAAGGGGAAAAAAGACTGAACCCCCACCTAGATGAAAGCAGTTTCAGTGCTATGAGCACACAGTTTTTATACACTCAGAATCACTTGCGAGTTCTCTAATAGTTACGCAGTGACAAGGTATCGGCCATGCTATACAATTACAGCCTCTTTGAGTTTTCTTTCTCTCGTACACAGAAAGAGTACGAAACTAAAGCCTCAGACCATTCCAAGAAAAAAACAAACAACAATAAAACCTACTTTGCAAAGTTATGTTAGCCATCTGGAAAAGATCTCATTAACCGTTCCCTCCCCATTTGTAAGGAAATAAACCCTTGACTCAAACACGGCATACCCGATGTTATAATATTTTTGATTTATACAGAATCAGTCATTTGAGGATAGCATTGTATTTAAAAATGTCAAGTATGTTTAATAAAATTTAAGTTGTGAAGAACTGTGCTTAAAAACATTCAGTTACCTGATCTTTTGCAACGTACTTTGAACAAGAAATGTAAAAGTGACTGCCAAGTAAACCAAGAGTTGAAACAATTTCCAAATCTCAGTCTGCTTTAAAGCAAAAGGCCTACCAATCTTTACTAATCGCTCAAATTAGGAACCATGAAAATATCATGTCAAACTATCATGAAGAAACGAATAAAAAATTAAGGAAGAAGAGCAGAGCCAAACCCGATGCATTTGATCGTAAGTGGCTCAGCTTCTGGGGTTTCCCCTGTGATGCATTGAAATGCAGTACAGACCCAGGTTTGCCTGCTTGCAGATTGCATTCAACTGTCATTCTTACTCTGTTTTGTCACGGCATACATCTGTTCTCATTATTTTGTAATAGAATATTCCTATGTATCAGCCAGAATGACATCACATTGACATAGACTCAAATCCACTGCTATAGAAATACAGTAGGGATTGCAGTCTGCCTTCTCGCTGTTTAGATCATCTACTATCTCAGCTCTAGGAAATTGGTCTCCTTCTAGTAATCATTAAACTTTTTTTTTTTTTCTGAAAGCTGTCAGAAGCAGACTTAGCAATGCTACTCTTCTCAAATTGTGTATACACTTGGCTGTACCACAGACAAGAGCTCAGGGGCAGTAGATGCTTAGAGGTTAAAGCAAACAAAACAAAGAATTTCCAGAGAGGGGCACCTGGAGAAGCACAAGACAGATTACAGGTGTTGTGTTTATAAGAGCAATCAAGAAGTCACCTTCATTGCATTTCTCAGCTAGGATGAGTCTTCTGTATATCGGTAAATACCTTAACATGCGTTAGAAGAAGGAGCTTAAACAAAAAGCAAAGAGATCTGTGGGATCACTGGAAACTATTAAAACTAATTTACCCTAGCAGGCTTTACATGTTCTATCATTTCACCTCAAGATTCTTACATATAAACACACACACACACACATATTTGGGCAAGGATGTGGCATCCAGGTCAGAAACAACACACATATAAACTGCACAATTGAAAAACAACAAAAACCAAACCCAACAGCTTTAAGATTAAAGGTGGCCTGTCATCAGATTAGAAACAGACTTAAGCAGAGATGGGATGATGATTAGGTAAGAAGGAACAAGAAGGCAAGCAACATAAAACCATAGTGTGGTATGTTAATGAAAGATGCTAAAGCAAAGATCCAGAGAGTTTCCAAAAATGTTCAGGGCATGTTCTGGACCAACCAACAGTGAGAAAATAGTAAGGCTAAGTTCACAGGCTTGAAGAAACAGGGAAGCCTGGGAGACAGCACATGTATGGAAAGACTATGTTATATAAGACTTATATAGAGAGCACAGAGGGAAGGATGAGAAGAACGAAGGGAACATACTGGGGAGAAGACAAATGGGGAGAGAAAACCTCAGGGAGACACGAGAATTATTATCCTGTACCAGGCTTATGTTCCTTCTTTTTTAATATCCTGTTTGCATCAGCTGCTAGGTTCAGGATGGCCCAGAAAAAAAGGTATAAGGATTCTACTGTAGACACCAGTGGTATTATTGATCAAGTCTTAATATTATGTCTCAATCTAATTTCTAAAAATGAGGAATGTTCTAAACCTGAAACACATAACTTAAGAGCAGAAAAAGAGGACAAGAGAGAGTACAGAAAGCCAATCAATACAAGAGATCTAATTTTTTTTTTATAATTGTAAGAAGGGTGTGAGAACTCTGAAGAAAAAACATCAGTGAATGAAGGAGGATGAATCAAGAGAGACTTTCACACAATTTACACTGTAAATCACCTTGCAGGTCAGCTGATCCACACTTCAGGATGGGGACTCCTTCAGTGGGATAGGCAGAGATGAGTACGCTGCTATAATAAGGACTACTTCTGAGCTGTGAAAACTATTGCCATGAAGCTCAGCTGTGTTTTGACACGTAGAAATACTGCTTGCTGCACATGCCATTCCAGTGTGGATTGGTGAAAGGTTTCTTTCGCCCTGGGGAGGCTCTGCCAGTCAAAAACAAGTAACTTCACATCTCAACCAGCACAGAGCCCACACGTCCTTCACAGCAAGTGCTTCCAGTTACCTGCTCAGGCCCCAGTGCTGCCGCTGCCTGTCTTCCTGAACATGATGCGGAGGGATGGACTGACTGCATAACACACTTGATTGTGTGTGGCACACTAGTTGTGCCCTCTTTTCAGAAGGGCTTGACCTTTCACATATTAACACTTAAATACTGGCTTTGATAACTGGCTGTGGAATTCATTCTGAAGGAAATCACGTTCTGTTTATGAAAAGCCAGTACTTGGTGTCAACAGGAAGTTTTGTAAAGAAATCTGCTCAATTTTTATGTATGTATTGTAGGGAACAGAAATAAAGCCAGCTGCCCGTAGACAGTTACAATAATGCCATGGTATATTTGTGGGAAATATCTATGTTTCAATTAGCAAGACTTTAGTTCCAGAACGGACCATTTTGCAATGATATGTTCTTATTTATGTTGGCATATAAATGTGCTCAACTTATTTATCTAAATTGTTTTAGCATAATATAATTTCTTGATTCTATCAGTTCTGACCAAGACTATCGCTTCTAAAATATTTTCAAGTCTGAAGGTTATTTCGTGCAAAAAATACAAAGAGCAACAAAAAAAGTCATATTGTAACATAAAGGACATACAGGGTAAAGCCTGACACTAATCTCTGCAAGAGTTTGGAGCCAGGACTTCAAAGTGGAACATAATCCCCTCCCCCACTACAAAACCAAAAAGACATCCCCAAGCTGAAAAAAGAAAGTGACAAGCAAGAAAAGGAAAACACACAACCCCAGAAACAACAGAACAGCACTTCTCTTTGTAGAAATTATTTTTGCTCTGAAGGGCGCTGTCAAACTCCAAGTTTGCCATTATTAACAACTTATTTAGTCAATTTATTGTGGACTTAGTTGTAAAATGGCGAGCTCTTAATTCTCAGAAATGGTAAAGAACAACTGCATTTCTTTGTCCATAAAGCCTTCAGAACACAACCTGAAGTGAGCACTGTAAATGGAAACACAAATGATAAATTAAGGTGTGGTCTCACCTAAATGAGACAGATTGACATGTAACACCTAAGTATCTACCATGTTCAGCCATCCAAACAAAATCAGCTGCTATTCAGTGTCCTATAATCCTGTCAAAGGCAAACAAGCTGCAGAAGGGAGGCGGGAAAGAAAGCATGTGGCAAAAAAACACTTTGAAGAAGGACTGACTGAACTTCTCTGCTTTCCCCCATTTCCTTCAAACAAACACAAAGTGAATCTGGAAGTTGATTTAAGAAATTAAGGGGAAAAGGCAAAAATTAACCAATGTTTTTCCTCTAAACCTTTAAGATTCCTGAAAATTGTAGAGCTCCAGGAAAGGCCAAAGAGAGTGGGCCAAGGTGTCCTCAAATCTCTCAGCTGATGCAATAGCCAGCAGAAAGCTATCTTCAGGGACAGACAGTAAGGGCAGCAGGTGCCACCGAGTGAGTGCAGGACAGGCCCTGTAAATGCTGTGCAGAATCTAATTGGGAAGACGACTGGAACAAATCTTTCCTGAAATTTGGTCACTGACACGTATGAAAATAGAGTTGCCCAGGATCAGAAGGTCAGTAACTGCAATTGTCACCATCTCTCATGAACTATCAGTGCAGGTTACTTCAGAAGGAGTAACAGAGAAGAACTGAATTAAGGACATTTCTCGTGAAACATAGAGCTGTGTAAGAGGCCAGGCAGGCTTTGCAGGCACCCTCGGCAGCAGTGGAGCCTGCAGGGTTACTTCGTCCACACAGCACACCTGTGTCCTGCCAGTCTGTGACCACGGTGCAGTTACAAGCTCCATGAAGGGCTGGGCATAAATGAGTTACACCAAAACAAGTTAAAAAGGGCCAGCTCTCAGCACCTTAGCTGTGCAACGCTAAGTAGCCACATATATGCTCTTTCTCTCCAGTCAACAGTCATTAGCTTTGGACATGTTGCAACACAGTCTCTGGAGAGGGAAAGCATCCAACAGAGAGCTACGAGGATGATTAAGGGACATGAACATCTCACTGATGAGGAAAGGCTGAGGGAACTGAGGCTGTTCAGTCTGGAGAAGGGAAGGCTGAGAGGGGATCTTACTAATCTCTGTAAATATCTGAAGGGTGGGTGTCAAGTGGAAGGGGCCAGCCTCTTTTCTGCGGTGCCCAGTAACAGGACAAGAAATAACAGGTATAAGCTAGAACATAGGAGGTTCCACCTCAGCATAAGGAGAAATGTCTTTACTGTGAGGGTAACAGAGCACTGGAACAAGCTGCCCAGAGAGGGCAAATTCTCCTTCTCTGGAGAATTTCAAAACCTGCCTGGATGCATTTCTGTGTGGCCTGCCCTGGGTGATCTTGCTTTGTCAGGGGTGTTGGACTAGATGATCTCTAGAGGTCCCTTCCAACCCCTAAGATTCTACAATTCAGATGAACCAGCATGGAGATTATGCATAGAGAACTTAAAACTTCAGCAAAATACAATCTACACTGTGCCAGATAATTTAGAAACAAGGATGTTTCATTAATGTCTGCCAAGGGAAGGAGTAGATGAGTAGAATACTGACACTGACAGCTGTCAATAGAAAGGAGAGAGTACACCTTAAATATCATAAGATTAAAATACTGTCTACTGGAAAAAAATAAAATAGAGAAAAATCAAAGCAATACTGTGTTTCGTTTTCTCTTTAAACAGAACAAAACTTTCAGAAAATTACAGAACTTCAGCTGCTTATGAGCTCCATTTTCTGATTGCTGATCTGTTTCTTTAACATATTCCATTTTGGATGTTTTACTACTTTTCAGTAAAAATGCCAACCTCCATTAAAAATACATCTCTTTTAGAGAAGAAAAAAAAAATCAAAATTAATTCCATTTGCCCACTTCGTACAAGTAGTGGAAGATGCCAGGAACCTCTCACTCACTGCACTGCTTTGGTAACAACCAGCAAATTTCACCTGCTCCAAACTTCCACATTAGGGCAACCGGGAATAAATCAGCCATGGAAAGGCTCACAGGACATGTCTCACTAGCATTGCAGCCACTTCTTATTTTCAACTATCTGAAACTTATTAAAATTATTAACGTTCTGTGATAATCCAGTACTTACTTGGTTAGGATGCCAAAATAACTGTAAAGTGATGCTTGCTTTAAAACGTGATCACTTCCCCCCAAAACAATGTTAGCTGGTATGCAAGTCCTTATCTTAGAGAATTCAGTCCCTGCTATATCCTGGTTTTTATGGGAATGCACATCAAAGACATTGGATGATTCAGGGAAAGAATAAGGGGATAGTATCCTTCAGTCTTCAAAGACAGAATTTTTAAAATTAACAACAAGCAGTTGAAAATTGCCGTTCTCCAGAAGGCACTTAATCTCCTCTACAACAGTAAAAGGAAATATAATTTGATACAAAAAATATACACCTGGTGGAGGAATTATTTTCCTCCTTAAGAGAGGCTGGTTTTCGACAGGGCAATACAAGCAATTTCATAGTCCTATCATCTAGATAAACCACAGTATCTTGCAACCAACTTTTCTCCACTGATGAATCATCTTTGTTTTACAAAAAACCCAAAAAACTCAAAAGAGGTATGGGGGATGGAAAGCAATACACCTCAATCCCACTGCTGCAGCTGGCAGGAGATTTTTAAAGTGTATTTTTGAAAAACGGTGGAGAGTAAAGGAAAAAGCAATTAAATCTGAACAGCTTAGTAGACTACTATTAGTTTAAACAGTAGCTTGCAACAAGATTAGGGGAAAGAGAAGAAAGTACAAACAAAAACAAGTTCATACACCACGTATGGGCTTCATTCAGCCCACATGTTATTTCCTCCTGGCACATGTTAAGTGCACTCACTCCATACACAAACCACAGGATAAAATGAATAGAGTGATGTACAGAGCCTATATTACTTAAACAAACATCAAGTAAGAGAATTCTGTGGTGGTTAGACGATGAAGTTAAGAAAATATATTTCTTAGGATTCCTGAAACAAAGAATCAAAAAATAGCTACGCTATTTTTCTTTACTGGTTAACCTCAAGTAGAAATGAAGGGTTTATGTTCATTTCTTCTATGGATTGAGACATGCTATTTTTAACCATGTTTATTCAACAGATAACAGCACCACAAGTACTTAAAATATCACTAAATACAGCTTCTAAAATTATGTCAACTGATACTTTTTTTTGTTGAGACAGCATAACCTTAAATTCTGATTACTTTATGGGAGCATAAAAGAACAAAAATTTACCCTAGAGCAGATGATCTCAGCTGCACCCTCAACCTCCATTAAGTCAAGTTCACAATTGCACTTTATTACTGATAGAAATGCCTAAGAAATTCGATTTTATGCATGTAAACTGCAGGACAGTCAATATTTATAACTTCACATCTGAAATTGACGTGGGGTCATTTTTTTTTTGCAGCTTTCTCTCACACACCACTAAGCAATTGGGATGGTCCCTTCAATTCTACCTCATGGATGGGGTACGTCTTCATACATCTTCTTCTATGGCACAAATCTTCAGCTGAGTATGCGAGTTTTGACAGGTCCGACAGTTTCAAAGTTCAGCAAATGTGTCTGGAAACAAGGTGCCACTGTAACTACTTATACACCTTTTTTTTTTTTTTTTTTTGATTTAATAAAATACCAGCTTCCCAAAAAGCTACCACAGAGGTTCTGTAGAGTGGGTGGCTAAGTGAAACATTTAGACAAATGTTACAGTACTCAAATGGTTGCTTAGTTCTTTGTGTAAGAATAGTTCAACTTTTATAAACAGGCATTGTTTCTCAGAGACATCTTATTTTTCTAAACACTGTTTGTCTATGATTTATCCCTCACTGCTCCCATCCAGAGGAAATTTGGGTTCTACAGCCTTTTCTAACTGTTCGGGTTAAATACATCCTTTCTCTATTATTAAGAGAGCCTGTTTTCCAAGAAAAAAACTGACCATCAGTAAATCCTAACACACTTTACAGAGCTAACATTTCATATCTATATGCACACAAAAATATATCTTGATAAAATAAAATTTAATAAAAATGAAAATTATAATGCTCTATCTCTAATGAACAGCTTATTTCAGCCCTTTCTTTCCTTAACTCTTAATTTCAAGCATAAGCGTACTTCTTTACACATTGTAAACATACAGAAAAGTATGCAAAGACCAATAATCTCACCCCATGAGTCTCTGTGTGTCCATTCTGTTACCTGCACCTTGTTTCCTTGCACCCAATTCTATAAGCTGCACACAGTTCATAACCTCTTGATTTCTAACACGTCTACTAGACTCATGCTAGCATAGTTTCTGAATCCTCAGTTCATGGAGCTAACATAGGCAGACAGATTTATTGATTTAACTTTTTTTTTAAAGCCTGAATTTCAACATCTTTACACATTTGAGGACAGACTCCTCCTTAGACAGAAAGGGACTTAAAAGAGGGACTGTGCATCATCGCATTTAGTCCTATCACATACAACACTGACTGGCACACCACTAACCTGATCCTGTCAATTCATCCCATACTTAAAGGTCTGGTATACAAATGGGATCTCTGTGATAGTTCCTACCAACTTCAAATAATGAGAAAAGGAAATTTCCAGCTTCCAAGGAAAGTACCTTATTCTATTCTAGGAAAGATCTATGACAAAAGATTTCAAAGCTGAAACATTTTCAGATCTACAGTAGACTTTCTTATTTATTATAGTTTCTGGAAGAGAGAAAAGGTGTATTATGCTTTCCTAACATTAATTATGCAGATAAACAAATTATAATGTGATTATTACTACTGTACATGAGAGACATAAAATGAGAGTTTTTAGATCATATCAAAAATCCTTTGAAATATGCATGTATTTCCCCTGCTTCTGCAACTTCTCTTTCCTCTTTCACCAGCAAACCAAGTACTTGAGTAAAGGTTCTCAATGGGTCGGTGAAATTCTTGCCATTTGCTCTCAGGATATATATCACAATCTTTCAGTTAAAACTATCAGGTGGGAAAATCAGTGATAGAAATAGTATATGCCTCTCTGCAAAGGTAGCTTGACAGGATCATCGGCTAAGTGAGCATTTTTTGATGGGCAGTGGGAAAGAAAGTAAGCTCTTTCAAGAGATACACTCCCTTTCCATATTTCACCATGACAACTCCCAGGGACTATTTTTTCTTTCGATTAGTTTTTTGCAGCTGTTCATCCATACGTTACACCAGACTCTTACTCCATTAGTTTTATTTAATAGTTTATACTCCATCTGCTATACCTCTCAAAGGAAGACAAATCAAATAAGTACATTGCTATTTTGGCATACCAGAAACTACCAAAAAAAATATACTTTAGTCAGTCATAAATATAACAAAAGTTGATATCTCTGTAAAGTTAGTACTGAGTTTACAAGCTCTGAAGTACCTATCACTCAATATCACTCAGCCTTAGTTGATGTTCAGCATCCCACACAGTACTTGGCTCTAGCAGATCTAGTATTATGGTAAGATGACTTTAGAGAATAACTATTAATGCATTATTCAAATTAAAGTTTTTCTAGCTGTTAAGAATTTATTTGAGTACTGTCTTGATCTAGCAACACTAATAATGTCAATAGATACAGAGGGCATTTTCCAACAGGCATTCACATGAAGTCAATAAATGTCTCAGAAGAAATACAGAAATTGGGAAGTGGCCTGGTTGAATTCTTCCAACCACTGCTCCTGGATTCATTCACAGAGTAGCTCTTACCACACACATCTCTTTTTATTTTTTGTTTTTGTTTTGTTTTTGTTTTATTCTTTGATATCCCAAGTAGTCCATTTCTAACGTACAGGCTCAAACACAAACCTCTGGGTCATCTTTTCCTTCAGTCTCATATCTTCTGTTTTCCCTTAACTAGCAATCCCCCAACTACAAGTCAACTGCTGCATACCTGCACCAGTTATGTTACCTAGCTATCACATATTGCATTACAAATATGTTCCTACACGTCCTTTCTAAGATTTACTGATGATTCCCAATAGATTATTGTGGTGAGTATGAACTACAGCTTGTCTGAGTATTTGTAAGTGCCAAAATTTTTTTTAAAACTACGTTGGTTCATAACAGCTAAGGTATGTCATGGATATGTACTGATTTGTGATACTTTTACCACAAGGTCAGGAGGGAGTCTGGCACTGAAAATCCTACTAAATCTCATATTAACAATCTCACAACAAATGTTTCTATATAATAATATTTCCCACATGTATTTACAACAAAAAGGAATTGGTTTGTTCAGTAAACTCTGACTGTGACACTATCTCTGACTACATCAAAAGATGCAACTGAAACAAGAGAACAGAGGAGGCCTCTGTCCCCGAAAAGCCTTAGCATAGTAACTTAGAATTCAAAACACATTGCTAGAAATTAAATATGACAAAGAACCATAATAGTTTAAAAGTCAGGATCAGGCTAAATTCAAGCTACTCTCCTAAACACTGGCTGTATCAGATTCGTAAACCAATACGTATTTAATAAAATTTTAGCCCGTGTCTCTGGAAACGAGTCTCAATTATTTGGTTATACAGTGGCATATACGTAAAAAATGTAATGTGATGACCCCTTAGTTTGTGAAATTAAGCAGTTAGGTGCCAGAATTGTAACCGTGCTACTTTAATTTACAACATCGTGTATGCACGTTATGATAAAAATAACATTTTTAAACTAAATTATACACACAATGTGAATGCTATGAAAATCATATTATATAGTCCATCAATAAAGGAGAAATAAAGGTCTCTCCTTCCCAGTAGACTGATGGTTTGCTGTTCCCAGGTACAGAATGTAACCACTTTAGTTCATTCTCTAATGTACTGGAGAAAGGGACATCTGGTACCATTACTCTTATTAAATCATCAAAATGCCAGAACGAAAACACTTTCTGGAGAAAACACAACATTTTTTTTTTTTTTGCAAACTGTATGAAAAGAATAGAAAGAAATTTTTTTTTCCAACTAAAATACAATAAATCCCAATTCATTGGAAGAAAACAAAAATTGCATATGCGCTTTCTTAGAAAAACAGGAGGATCGCAATAATGTAATATCATATATCTTAATCCCTACATCCGCATAGCCACAAACTATATGGAAAGTTTTCTACGTTATGACGCTAACAGAAAAATCTAAATTCAAATAAATAAAAAAGTTATTAAATCCCTCCTTTTTTTTTTTTTTTTTTTTTTTTACAGACAACATCTTCCAAGTGTTCTTTACTTTGGTCCAACTGTTCCTTAGTGGTCCATCCCTATATTCAAGACAGGAACCGTATATATGAAGAGACTGGCTTGGCAAAGCAAGGAACACATGATGGAGCTCCAATGCAGAAAGGCTGTACGTATGAGGTGTAAGCAGGGACAAGTTGACCAAGGAGGAGTTTAGGAACACCACAAGGGCATGTAAGGGCTGTATCAGGCTAAACAAAGTTCAGCAGGAGTTAAGACTTGCATGGAATGTCAAAGGCAACAAGAACAGCTTCTACTGCTACAACAGCAATGAAAGGTTGAAGAAGGGAAATATAAGCCTGTTGCTGAATTGAGCAGGTGATCTAGTGCCAGCAAACATAGATGACACTGAGGAACTCAATATCACCTTGTTTCCATCTTCATCAACAAGGTCTCAAAGGCATCTGGTGTTTAGCAAAGGGATTCAAGAACTACAAGTAGCACATGTGGTCTAAGTCAGGAAGGACTTGCAAGATCTCAACCTATATAAATCCACAGGATCAGACAAGGAGCATCCACAGACACCAAAATAACTGGCCTCTCTTCATCTCTGAGAAGCCACAGAGATGAAAAAGATCCTCAATAAGTGCAGGAAAACAAATGTGGAAACTACAGGCCAGTGAATCCCACTTAAGTTCCTGGAAAAGTTATGGAATTAGTCCTCTTGAAATGCACTTTCCTGGACATACAGAGAAGAAGGTAACTGAAAGCAGCATGGATTGGCAAGGGTAAATCATTCCTGATTGCCTTCTATAATAAAATGAATAGTTTTAGTGAGGAGGGGAAAGCAGAGGATACCATTTATTTCAAGGCTTTCAGCATTGTCTCACTGCAAGTTAGGATGTTACCGTCTGTCTCTGCAGGTCGACATCCAGACGGGTAAAATGTCGGTTAGATGATCAAGCCCAAAGAGTAGATGTTTAATGGGACCTTACTCCACCATGAGGCCAGTAACAAGTGGAGTATAACAACGGTTGATCCTGAGACCTGTCCTGCTTAACACCTTAATCAATGTAAGTTTGCAGATAATTCCAAATTCAGAGAAACAGTTTGTAAGCTTGAGGACAAAGTTGCCATCCACAAGAACCTAGATGGATTGAAGGAATGGGCCAATAGCAATCTCACGAAATTGGATGTACACAAGCAGAGTCCAGCACCTGGAAAGGAACAACCCTTTTTTTTTCCCCATATCATTATACATTAAAAAGAGAGCATTCCATGAAGAAATTACACAGTGCTTAGCCTACTTCTGGAAAAGTTTTCTTTGCATTTACCCCTTACCTTTGTATGCAATAACTGGGTGTTCAGCTCTGTGGCAGCGGGTATCTTCTGTTGTTGGCTCTGATGTTTCTAATACCCCAAGTCCTGCCAGCAGCAGCGTGAGGAGGCAGCTTCCTTTCATGTTGGTCATGCTGTCCTCCACAGCAGTCACTTCTTTTAACTGGCTGCTCTTCTTGCACTCATATGGGAAAAGCACCTGGAGAATTCAAAGAAATTTACTCAAGCAAAAGTTGCAAATTACAGAAAAAAAAATTAGACAATTCTTGGTGTTTGAAACAAAACAAAACAACATCAATTTCTGTCTGTGTAGTACTTCACTCCTCAAAAGTATTCTGTCAGCTGCTCCTCTAATGACTTCATAAAGTCATCATCAGTTACACAATTTAGGAATAATGATTTCTTTTACCACCTAGCAGGACTCAACACTGTTATTTATGTCCCTCCTCCTCTACTTTAAAGTTTGACTTTGTAATGTGTAAAGGGAAAATGTTTTGCATCATTTTTTAATTCCTTGCGAGTATAAGGTAAGAAAGGATTTAATCTTTTATGTTACTCTTTTGACAAAACAACAGCCCTAGAGTATGTATCTTTGGTAACCCACAGAGCATGAATAGCACAGCAAAAAAAGCAGTAGGACAAGGTTAATCTCAGTGTTCTGACAGTATATTTTTGCTTCACAGGAGGGTCACTGGTCCCGACACTGGCTTAATCTGTACCCGGTTGCCAAGACTGATGACTCGCAGATTCTCATGCTGAAGACTCTTTTCTACTAAAATCTGGACACCAATCAATCACAAGATAATGGTTTTCATTTAGTAGCAGAATAAAGCTGAGGTTCCAACTCTCTGATTTTTTGAAACATTCAATAACCAGACACTTACAAGTAACAGAATATTCATGGTGTCAGTATCATTTTAGATCCAATGCAATTCCTTTAGCTTTATCGTAACAAGCATTACAAGCGGTAACAACCTAATGCTGCAACCCAAAAAACTTTCACCACCAGCAGCTTTACCAAGTCTCACAAGCTGGCTTGCTGATAGCACACAGTTGTCAGACATCACTGCCTTTCCAGGAGGGAACACTGGAGATTTGAAACAACGCCACAATGGCAGAAATGTCATTGTGCTAATTAATGGAGCAATTTAGGGAAAAAAAATAATAAGCAATATTGACTTCTATAACATTTGATCTTACTGAGCTGCAGTGTACTGTTTAATAAGGTGGAAACTTTCTATTTGTGTAAAACAAATGTTCTAACTACATAAAACAAAGGGCTGTTAATTAAGATACTCCAACCGTAAGACCAGTGTGTTTTCACAACTACACTCTGAAAGCAAAATGGATAGTAAAAACTGCTCCCTAACATTACTGTAGCACCAGCCACCAAAAGATGAACTGCTCATCTCTCCCCACTTTATTTTGCTGCCTTTAGAACTCTTCGAGCTAAGACCTGGGCACACCTAATCCTCACTAATTTAAACTAAAATAAATAGATCAAAGATACAATACATCTGAGCAGAATATAAATTTAATAGTCTATTTTAGCTTATCTACTAAATTTACTTGTTTCAAGAAAAAAAAAAAAGTGGGGGGAAGGCTTATAAGTCGTTAAATTCATATTCTCACCTAAGTAATGTATCTTATGATGTCATGTACCCATTTGAATCTGTCCCTACAAACTGTTTGTGGCTCAGGGCAGGCAGTATTTGTTCGTAGAAATTCTGTGCACTCACATATATAGGGGCATAAAGTATCTATTCCAATGTTTTGATAGTTCATTTTCTGCAAGGGTGACATTTCAACTATTCTTATCCAAATTCAACCAGTTTATGTGGATTATATCATAGCTAATCAATATTCCTAACTTACAGATCATACAAGTACATTACTAACAGCTAGTTCTAATTCAGCTTTATGTAAGACTACATATATGTATTTAAGAAGTAAAATGAAAGACAGATACCACATCACAGACTATCAAAGTTGTTTTTTTTGCACATAGTACGGCGGCAGCATGTATCACAAGTTCTCACTTGAGAAAAGGACAAGCTTTAAGTCAGTGGAGCAACTGGGAGGAACAGGAACTCACTATCCGCTTCATTAGACTGTAGTACGCACAGAAGGAGAAAGAAAACGAAGTCTGGAGGTTGCACCTAATACACTGGGAGGAGGAAAAAAAAAACAAAACCAAACACCACCACAAAAAAAGGCAGCAATTCAAGATTTCTGTTTTAGCTGAGCCAACAAAAGATACCTATTATTAAGGAGAAAAAGTGTGAACTGCTAAGCATGCCAGGCATGTAACTGCTACTACTAGGTCCAAGCAAATTCATTTAGAGACTATTCTCTCCAGGCACTGAAGTCACATATTTAAAACTAATTAATCAGGATGTCAATATTTCTAGATCAGTTAAAATACATCTTTTTGGAAGCACAATCTATCTCTGAATTATAAACTGCATTTTCTTTCGTTTGATTAAAATAAACAGTGGTATTAAAAAAAAGAAAAAGAAAAAAAAGGAGTTGCCACACTAACTTCAACTGTCCAGCACTAAAGACGCTTTCAAATATTTATCTTGGCTGATTCTATGTCAGTTTAACTACACTTTCAGTAAACAAGAAAGTGACCTTAGGTCAGTAAGAGTATACAAACAGCAGAGTTTGGCTTGGTTAAAAGGTGCCAGTTTCAGGTACATGGATCCACAAGCAGGTCTGGGGTTTCCTTACATGCACACCACTGTCTACTCTTGCAGATACTGTTCATGTGATTTGCTGTGGGAGACTCACTCCACTTCTCAGTTTGCAAAACACTAAAAGTTTGATCAAAATTTATTCATGGTAACTAACTGCTCCAGATAATATGCAACTTTGTGCACAAGCATGAACCTGAAAAAAAAGCACTTATCTATGAAACAGACCATACATTGTATGGGTTCATTAGAACAAAAGTATGAGTCCAAAGAAAGATGGTGTCCTATATTCCTACTGTACACACTTTAAAATAGCTTGCAATAATGATTTATTCCTTGGTCATATCAGTTTTGTTAAAAAAGACACTAGTTTATCTACTGGTGTCCTGTGATAGGGGCAATGGTCACAAACTGGAACACAGGAAGTTCCACTTCAACATGAGGAAAAACTTCTTTACTGTGAGGGTGGGGTGATGGAGCCTGTCACAGGCTTTCCAGAGAGACTGTAGAGTCTCCTTCTCTAGAGACTTTCAAAACCTACCTGGTTATCTTCCCATGTGGCCTGCGCACTGGGTGATCCTGAACTGGCAGAGGGGTTGGACTATCTCCAGTGGTCCCTTCCAACACCTACTATTCTATGATATTGTACTGCTAGTGACACCTTTTTAGAACTAATTGAAAGAATAGAACATTTGCTTCCTGCTGCAAGTGACGAGCTGACAGGGAGAACGCTTATTTCCTCTTTAGTAAAACAAAGTCCATGCTGTTATATATTGTTAGTAAGTGTATAGACAAATTGGGGAAAATCAGCAGTCGTGTGATCATAAAACTGGAATACATGAACACACCTACGATGTTTTTTTCTGTAATGGTTCTTGATTGTTTTAAAGCCAAACTCCTCAAATCCATATCGATCATTTGAAAGGAAGATTGCTAGAGAAAGGAATAAGGAAAAAAGGTCCTGTCATCACTCCTACAAAAAAAACCCTAGCTAAATTCTCAGGCAGTGTGTGCGCTCTCATTCCCAGTCCTGGCAACACCACTAGTGACAGGACCTGGAGCCCAGAACGAAAAAGGGATGGAGGCAGCAGGGGACATGACGAGGGTTGCATCAGTCTAAAATAACAGTGCTTCCCTCTCCTCCAGTGAAAAATGCGAGTGTTGTGTGTCAAAGACATTCACATTTCACTTGTTTCACAAATGAACTGTGGTTTGTTGACTTTTTTTTTTAGTCACCTTTCTAACAAGATACAGAGAGCAGGTGAGGCAGGTGAGTAAATATCTAAACTCATTTAAATCTTGTTTCGAAAAAGAAACAACCAGTTGTTTTTACTATAGTGATTGAATTTGTTCCCCTGTCAAAGGCACAAACAAAAGCTATACCTCTTTATAATATAATTACTTTGAAATACATCCCTTACTCAGTACAGCTTTAGAAAAACAATTTGTATATCACTCAGATACACAATTAGATTAGCGCAAAGATCACCTCATTAAACATCAAGATGAGGCTGGAGGCTATAGAGCCTCCTCAGTGAAATAATTCAGCTGCACACTATCATGTCTCATCACTTGCCCCAGCAACGCAGACTGCTTGCTATGCAGCAGAGTAACATATTCTAATTTGTATTCTCATAAAGTGAGAGTCAGCTTCAATTAACAAACTGATTACTGAGTTCCTTCAACTTTTTTTTAATATTGCCGTTCATTCTGCAGTGACATGAATGTTAAGAACTGCTAGAGGAAGTTACCCGTCAGCTGTCATTGACTAACCAAGTCAAAAATCAATCTTTAAATTCATAGTGACGTTCTGCCAAAAGTCTTCTAATATCTGTGGCTGATGGTGACAGCTCATAAAGAAAGAATCTGTCATCAAAGCTAGTTCTCCAGCAGTACTCAAAGAGCTGTGATACTTTTGATTTCCACAAAGGAAGCACTGCTTCAAGAATGGTAACCTGAGTGAAGCAAGAAGTTTATAAGAACACCTCAGATGTCATTCATCATGTCATAGACCTGTCTTACTCATTTGTGGTGCATAGCATCAGTGGACCACAGCTCTCTTGAGCAAGCACCAGTCAACCCAGCAGGCCCACACGGAAGAGTTTAGAGGTAAGACTAACAGTAGTAAAATCAGTGAGGCCTAGGCCCAAGTTCCAGTAAAATCTCAGCTCTTTTTTTTTCACATCCCTTTTTCTCTTAGCTCCTTGGCTTTTTGATATCCTCCCAAGGCCCAAAATCCCACCTCTAGGTCTCTTTCCCCTCACAGCTTATCTCCCAGTTCAGTAATCCAGAGCACCATCCCCCATGCGCTCCTTGCGACATCCACTGAGCTGTGGTGCTCAGTCTGGCCATCAGAAGTCAGTCTGAGGCAGTAGAAGGAGGAATTCTCTTCCTCAGGAAGACTGCAAAACCAGCAGGGTTTTTCCTCTACAAAATTACTTTAATGGAAAAAACTATATGGTAATCATGGCTTGCAAATAAAGGTCTGAAGAGTTTCCTTCAATTTATACACCAATGCTGTGAAGTAGCCCTTAACAAATATGCTTTCCAAATATCCGTGGCAGACTCTTGAGAGATAAAATATAACATATAAAGCTGTGGACAACAATTCTGAAAGTAACATGTACTCTCAGAGCCTGGGAATGAAGATGCTATACTACATTATTATTATTATGTATTATTTTGTATTTGTTAGCAAATGCAATCTCAATTTATGACATTACTTTTTCCCTTGTTATAAGCTGAAAAAGTATCTTGATTTCAGATAACTAATTACATATTTTTTTTAAGACAAAAATATGATTCGGTCTAGAGAGGAACTACATTTCTTGAACAGCCTTCAAACTCTGTTCATCCCTAGCTTTACTATTAATCCCTGTTCTGTAATCTGCTAGAAACACATTATGCAGGGAACACAGATAAGGGGCTCACAGAAAGAGTGAATTTTGAAAATTCAGCACTGAGAATTAGGAATCTATGTTGTACCAGAGTTACAACTACAAGTAAAGCTGTGGCTATTAATTTCTATTAACAATGTGCTGAAATTTCACCATGTATAAACCAAAAAATACTCTTAAATTACTAAAACTCATACTTTGACAGCTGACCATGGGTCTTGCCTTCTACTGTGAGTATGATGTAGGGTGAAAGAAGGAGGAGATGCTCTAGCTTAGGACACTTTGTCATCTTTTATTTTCCTTTCACATTATTATGAACTATCTTGTAATGGGAATTATATTTGCAGAAAAAAAAAAGCGCCAGGTTTAAACAAAAAGCAGTAGTTCCAGACTGGGAGGAGATCCATGCAACAGAGTGGCAGAAGACAATGCACTGAGGTATCCATACAAAAAAATTCAGCTGGGAAGAGGAATGATTTATCAGCTGAGGGGAAAAGGAAGAAGATGAAGGCTAGAACTGGATGAAAAATTTGTGTAGAATCTTCAATATATACAAAAAGTAGCTTTGAGTGAAAGCAAAGTTAATGGAAGCAGGAAAAAAAGAGATAATATGAAAGTAATGCAAGTTTAGATGCTGCATTCTATACATATTGAGAAGCAGCAGCACAGAGACTGGAGTTGTACATGTTGAATAATTAAAGAGAAAATCATCACATCACAGATTATCGCTGTAGCCATCTGGACATACTTTTTTATATTTGTAAACTGTACAGGAAAACATGCCAAAATTTGTACATGAATGCAAGAGAAACCAGAAGGAAGACAGTAACACAGTAACTTCAAATAGCTGGGTTAAAAAAAAAAAAGTATATTCTACCATTTTGTATGTGACTGTACAAAAGAATTTGGTATCACTTGGGATTTAGCTTTTATAAGGACTTAATATAACACATTTTTAAATGTGAATAGCCCATCTAAAGGACAAAACCATACTGCTAAAACAACTATTAGTGAGTATTCTGCACATTAATACTAGGCAATCTTCCAAAATAAAGATTATATTTATGTGGTTACTACTTAAAAGAACTGCTGGTTGAGATCCAAAGTGTCATGAAATTAATACTGCGACAGCCTGCTTCAGTTAAATAATACGGACAAATTTATCCTTCTTGTGGTGGATTTAGCCCTGTAGTTCTTCGGTACAGTTTTAAAGAGCAGTGGTTATTAAACACATATCAGCAAATGCACGGTGCTTACAGCTTTGACAACCAAAATACAGTGGAGAATATACTTTTGTATGTCAAATCTACTTACTCTTCTGCCTCTATTTGCAAATGCATTTCAGACTCCCACCTCCTCTCAACTCCTAGCCGATCACCAGCTTTTGATTTGTTTCCTTCCACCAATAACCAACACTTTCTCTCTTTACAGCAACAGCATGAGTGGCAGCAAGATTTTGCAGAGTGACGTGAAGGAAAGGGAGAGGTGAGGCAGCGCAAAGCTCCCATCCCAGATTACCACTATAGAACACGTCTGCTCCCCACCTATTTATTTATACATAGCTTTTCTATCAAGGTAAGCACTCATCTCACCAAGCTTCCAGATTCCTCCTTCAATTCTTGGATAAGCAGTGGAGAGAGCATCCTACAAATACTGCTTACATGGACTGAACCATCCAATGTCTCTGCACTGATTTTACAAAATGCCTGGGGTAAGTAGGTTACTAATCTCACTTTCCTTGCTTTTTAACATCACCACTGCAAAGATGACAATTTAGATTTGTTTTTTTTATACATTAGCAAGAGTTTTCACACACACTTGCAAAGATTTAATACGGAAATCAAAGTACTGTTTAATGTCCCTTCTAACCCCATGATTAATCTCCCATGATTATAGGTGGTAGTGCTCAGAGGGGACCCACCAATCCACATGACACTCTACCATATTAGATTTGGTAGTATCTACATCGATCTCTTTTTCTATTGAGAGTTGCAACAGAAAAGTCACGTAACTCCTTTCGGTGCCACATTCCGGTGCGTTAATATCCAGATAATTCAGAGACATCATGTAATCTCTCTTTAATTAGGAACTTTGTGTGGCTAGCCATGCAGTGTTTTGAAGAAGTCCATCAGAAACATAGGAAACCCTGCAAAAGCTAGCAGAATTCTGGAATAAGAAATCTGAAGGGAAAATCATGGCTTCTGTTCATCTACCTTTTGTTAGTTTTTCACTAAATCCTGAATCCAGCTATTTTACATCTTCTGTGACAGATCAAGTTAATAAACCAGGTAAAATTAAAAATAATGAAAGGTGCAAAGACCATTCTACAACTAAAATATCCAGTAAGAGTCTTCAAAAACAAAATTTCAAAATGAATACTATGCTTATACCTAAAACCCCATATAGTCACTTACAAAGATTTCACAGAAGTAACATCCCTGCACATATCTGAACTTCCTGTCAATACAAACTCGTTTGTTTTTTTTTCTAGATCGAAAGATATGGCATGACAGAGGGAAAAAAAAGAAGAAAAAATCCTTCTAACAAGAATAAATCATAGTTGTATTTTCTTCCTCCAGCATCATTGTTAAAAAAAAAAAAAATCAAGTTCTATCTTTAAGTCTGTTTAGAAGCAGTAAAATCTGACGCAACAGAAATCATATCCTATCGGTGGAATGCACCTAATGAAGCTGTCAAATAATGAATAAGAAGATATCAAATAACCTAAGGCTAAATGAGAAATGGCTCTTGACATACTTGTTTCAATACACAGAAGCTTCTTGTGGGGTTTCCTTCAGAGCATACATTGTGCTGCTCTGTGTATTTCTGTCTCAAAAAAATTAAATAAATGTACTGTGGGTTTTTTCCAAGTCTGAAATATCCTCTTAAGAAGTTATTTTAGTTTACTTCTATTTCCATGTTTTATTTAATTGTTAATGATGATGCTCTTTTCAATCATTTCCATTTAAGAGCTTTCAGGAAAAAATCTGTCTGTAAGGTTAGGTTATTTCACAAACTAACAATGTTGTGAAAATCCATTTTGTTTGGTGACATCTTTCCCAATAGCTTCTCAGTGGCTGATAGTTTCCATCAGTCAAAGGCTAAATTACATGAAGTGTCACAGATGTCTCTATCATATCCAAAATCTCTTTAGACTTCTGTAGCTTTATAGCCATCATTTTTCACTTATCACTTTGGAATCTTATAAGCATATAGTATGCAAGCAACGATTGCATACATTGAGAGATATCTTAGACTCCTCCTTTTGAGGATCTAATCTAAGATTCAGAGACTGAATGTGTCAAAGTCACCTTGAGCTCATAAATAGAAACATGTAAGATTATTATGTCTTCCCTTAGATTTTTCTAAAAATAAAGACACTGTTTCAGTTTTCTTAGGCTGTTTTGCTTGCATCCAAATTTTCTAGTACCCCCACAGGTGCTTAAAGGGAAACTTCCTGACCATATCTACATTTTGTGCCACACAGTACACTCACTGGTGGCACAGCAATAGCCTGTGGAAAACCTCCCTCCTCACTGTGCCAGCTCTCCAGTACACCATCAGGCAAGGCCAGATGACCTGCAATCAGAACATTCTTAGCTAGTATTGCCTGAGACCACTAAACTCTATACCCAAAAGCCATATAGTACAGCTTGTACCCTTTCTGCACTCTGTTCTGTACATTGCTGTGCTTGCTGGGAGGCCCACATGCACATTTGGACAACACTGTACAGCAGTAAGCAAAGGGATTTCCCCAGGTAGACCAGTACAGCTTCCACTTCATTTTGTTGGCTTGCTCCCTTTTTTTCTCCCTATTCCAGCACCACACCCTGACCAAAGACCCTAGCATCTAAGCAACCCTAGCAGTTGGTTATATTGAATTTTAGTCCAGTATCAGCTGACAACAGCCTGCCTCAACACTCAGACCCATATGCTGACTCATCACTGGCACCATTTTCTCGCTCAAGTCATCCGCTGTCCCAAAAGACAACGTCACCAGTTGCATTTTTAAGACTACCATAGCTGCTGTACATAGGAAGGGGAATAGCCCATTCCTTCTTGATGTGTCCCAAGACAGATGACCAGCTATCCCACTGCATGAAAGTCACCTTTCACTTTGCCCTAAGGAAGGGTGGAGCTCAGAGTAAGGGAGGGAAGGAGCTCCCCTACAAATCAAGACATATTGACACATCTGCCCTCAGTTTTCCAGTCACTGTAGGCCTCAGTCCCTCTCTTTTCTGAGGCAACCAAAACCCTCAATGATCAGCAGGAGAGGGTATTCATTTACACACAAAGATAAAGGTAAACCACTACCTCTCCTTTCCATTATTTGTTTTTATTTCTTTTCTTAGCCTGTTAATGGTATTAAGTATGCTCTTATTTTCTGAAATCTCCACCCCTTCTGTAATCCCTTTGCAGTTAAATGCCACCTTTTTTATTTACCAACTCTCTGCTTTGATGACATTTGCATATTACTACAGAAAGACATGTTGTTAAATCTACTTCCAGAACAATAGTCCAAGCATAGAGCTCTAGAAGGAACACCAAGGAAAATGTCTATAAAAGAAAACCCCCAAAAAAACAAAAAACAACTCACCACCAAAACATGAAGCTCTTGTAAATGGCCTCAGTCAAGAACACAAAGAAAAACACAAGTACAATAAAATGTCTTACAAATAAAAGTCCAACTAAAACATGCCCTTTGGCTGCAAGAGTAGTGTTGAAAAATTAAGTTAGAGTAGAAAAGTGTCAGTTTATGTAGCAGCAATGCAATGAGATACAAGCAGCATGGGTATGAGAAGCATCTGTAGAACAGAACTATTGGAATTCAAATTAAAGATGGGATTTGCCAAGAAGGGAGTAAAGAGAAGAGGAGACTGCACAAAAAAAACCCCAAACAAATCAACCAAGAAAACTGCTGATACTGTACACATATGGCCAAGTAAAAATAATGGCAAATTAGGGTAGGGTTAGGAAATGCTTTATCTCAAGAAGACAGATTTAAAATATGAATGATATTCCACTTAGCAAAGAGTAATAAACTTTCTAGGATGGTGTGTTTGCTATGTTCTTTCTCAGCCTGCTTCATCTCAGAGAGAGGATGGGACTTGCATGCTACTGAGGAGTCCCAAAGGCATAGTTTGGATACAGAAATAGGTTCCCTCTGTCCTTTCATACCTGGTCAACTCTCCTCTGTTACGTACCACTTCACCAGGATGTTGATGGGAGAGTTCCAGACTGATCTAACAGAACATCTATATTGCTAAAGTCGTCACGAAGCGTTCTGGTTTTTAAATTGTTAACTTTTTAAATATAAAAAAAAAAAAAAATCACATTTTATCTTGTGTTAGTTCAATCACTACAGTCCTATCAATTTCTACAACTAATAATACAACTATAGACAATCACATTCCTTTTGCATGGGAAATGCAGTACAGAGTTCATCGTTCTTTGTTTCTCAAAAACACAAACCTGTATTTATCCTGTAGCAAACACATCACATAGAAATATACTGAAAATACAAATGGAAACATAACATTCTCACTGTGCAAAGCCTTTCCAAACCTTCAGTCCTCTGTAAATAATAAATAAGGGAAACGGAGGTCATTTCATCAGGTTAATCACTGGTTGTATTGCTAAGATACAGAGTTTGCTCCAGCTGGGCTGTGCTATCTAGTCTCTGGATAAACAAGGATTTCAATTTCCAGGGCAGTCAATCTTGCCCATTTTCTAGCACTAGATTCCACCATATTTTTCAAAGATGCAAACTGAAGCTGAGTGAAAAATAATTCAAACTGCTTGCAGTGGTGTTGCAGAAAGGGCTTCCAGAAAAAACAGATTCTACACACCAAATTAATGCACACACTGTGTCACGTAAAAAAAAAAAAAAAAAAAAAGCCCAAACCACCCACCAAATCTGGATCAACAAAGAAAACTGAGGGGGTCTCAAAACAGCACTCTTTTCTACAAATTCTTTGGACATATTCAAAGATCAAGACAAGACAAAGTAACCCCATTGCTGTTTAGGCAATTGAGAACTATCTGGAATACTTAAAGGCAGCATGTGTGGCATTATTATTATTATTATTGTAATAAGTATGACCTAGGGGAGGTCAGCTGTGCCGGTAAGGGAAGTTGAATCTCATTCCTACTTAGATTTTTAAGCCTTCCCAAAAAACAAAACAAAACAAAAAACAAAACACAAAACCAAAAAAACCAACCAACCAGACAAAAGATATTAAAATCAAAGACCATTTAGTTTCTTGGGTTTGCTACTGTTTCAAAAAAAAAAAAATTTTTAATGAAAGCAACTACTCCCTCTAATCTAATGAAAAAACATTGTTCTCCCTTCCCATGGTATTTTTTTTTATTTCAGGTCCCCTTGGAAAACTTCCCACAGGAAGTACAGATACCGGTACAAGAAATTTAAACAGTCTTTAATAATTGCATGGATCCATCCACCCCCGACCCATAAACACTGACTGAAAAAACAAAGATAGTGTTTCCTTCATTCTCTGTATCTGCTCCTTCCTGGGCTCCTAAAACATTGTTAAAGCTTAAGAACTTTCTTCAGGAGTTGTCATCCTTGCTTACCTCTCCCCATTCAATTTCTTTCAGTTCAATTTCCCTATTTTCCTCTAACCTTCTCCCATGACCCTCTCTCTTCCAGTAGCCATATGTGTTTGGGTCATTTCAACTGCTATCATTATGCAACCCTGTCACTTTTAGTCTTGCCCCCTTGAACATGCATCTCCACGTAATGCAACTCCAACATTTTGCCTCTCAAGATAATCTGCAAAGACAAAAGTATCTCCAAGTTCAGTGCGCTTTCTCTCTCTCCCTCAGTGTCTACCATCTCTACACCAAAATGAGTGTGAGAAGAGGTGTTTTGGTAATTTCTCGCTGACAGGCAACACAGACTGCACAGGAAACAAAGTAAGAAAGAAATTTGAGATTTTTGGACTACAAAGAAAACTCTCAATGAAACAGCTTGAACATATTAAGATGAATTTAACCATAGCTTATATCAGGTGCCAAAATAAGATAAGAAGCATTTATCTTAGAACGAAGGAGTGAGACATCAAATTACATAACAGTTTAATATTTTTAAAAATAATTTTATCAACAGAGTTCTCCTCTAGGACTACATCCTGCAACCTTACTATTTATAAAACAAAATGTAAAAACTGTCGCAGTGGGCCAGGCTGGATGTTTGGTCACTCTGGTTTGGGCTAAACTGACTCAGACAAAGTATCTAGTCTGACCCACTCACCCTGTCTCCAGAAGCAGCCAAGAGTAGATGTCTAAAGGAAGAGTGAAAACCAGATCAGTCAAGTAGAAATATTCTCTTCCACTCCCCTGAAAACACTTACCACACAGCCTTCCACAATTTGCAGCTCAGTAGCTTCCTTACCTAGAGGTAGTACTTTTGTTTGTCACCTCTTTTTTTTCTTCTTCCTCTGTTCTTAATGCCTCCTTTTCCAGCTTTGTTCAGCAGCTCTTATACCCACATAGCACACAGAGGATCCCATAGCAAGGAATTTCAAAACTGACTTACACACTAAGCAAAGAAAAACTTTTCCTAGCTTTGAAAATGCTCCCTGTCTGTTTCACCTGGTATCTTTCCTAACAGAAAAATAAGGTGGCACCAACTATTTCTTTTCCATCCACACATCTCTTAAGATTTATAGACCTCTAGCATTAGTATTTGGCTACTAACTCTTTCCAGTCTGGAGATTCTGATCTAGCTAGTTCTGCTTGCACGGAAGCTGCTCCACAGATGCTTTCTGCATTGTGCTGCCCTTCTTCATTCTTGTTGCCCTTCTCGGGTGGTTTTTCGTTTCTACTCCACTTGCTCTGAGATAATGAGACCAGAACAGCACACTGCATTTAAGACACAAACAGATGACATAAGTAGAGAATGGCCTAATGATATTTTGACATCTCTCCTTTCACATAATTGTTTCAGAGCAACTCCTGATATAAATATGCTTTTTGACTGCTACTAAAGTGTAGAACTGTTGGGGGTTTTTTTTCATTAACTTACGGCTTCTGGTCCCAAAAATCTCAGGCCAGCTCAAAATATTTCACCATTACTGACCCTGAATTTCATGCATCATTTTAACGGCCACTTAGTTTTATAAGGTTCTTTTGCAGTTTTTCTTTTACCTTGTTTTGACCTGAACCACTTAGAATCAGAAAAAATGTCACCAGACTTCTTTTCCAAAGCATTTATGAATACGAAGATCCCTCTGGGCACTCACAGAGATCTCTGTGGAAACCTATTAGTGACTCCCAGTACATATTTCTCCCAGTGTTCTGTTTCTTACCATTTAGCCAATTATTTAGAGTCAGCAATCCTCCCCCTTAACCTGTGCCTGTTTAGTTCCTTTAAAATTTTTCTGAGAGGACTTTGAATAAGAGATGTCTTTTCAAAATTTGAGGAGAACAATACATCATAAAATTGCTTTCATCTGCATGCCAGTTACCTCCTTCAAAAGACCACAGAAACTTAGGAAGACTTGGCTTCAAATCATAAAAATGCTGGCAGGAAGGTATCTCTGGGAGTCATCCAGTCTGGCCAACCACTAAAAGCCACAGTAGATCAGATCAGCTGTAGCATTGTCCATCTAAGACTCAAAAGCCTCTACCAGAAAAGATGCCACCTCCCTTCCCTGGGTAACTTTTTCCAGTGCTGCATCACCCTCCTAGTGAAAAAGACTTTCCTACAATCCCTCATCAGAACATTCGAATCTGCAATATATAGATGTTAGTTCTCCGTTACACAGTTTGCCACTAAGAACGTTGGCTCTATCATGTTTGCAAGCACCCTTCAAGTAGTTGAAGGCTAATATTAACTGTTTCTGAATCTCCTCCTCATCAGACTCCACTTCACAGAAAACAATTATTTCTCGGTATCTCCATCATATTTATCCCATGGCTTTTCTAAAACAGACACTAATCTAAATTCATCCACTGAATTTAAACAAGAAGCCTATTGGTTTCTGTGCTCCCTGATTCCACAGGAATGCTTTCCAAAACAGGGCATCAAATTAGACATCTTCAAATTCTCATCTGCTGAGATACTTTAAAAGCAAGAGGTTTGCATGTCACAGTCTGTAGCCGGTCTAATTCACTCTTCTGTTCCTCAAAAACTTGAGTAAACTATATTTGGACCTGTTAAATTTGAAACATGAAATTTGTTCCACAATCTCACCTACAAATGCTTCCAGTTGAGGAAGGCAATCTCACACGCCTCCTAGATGAAGGGTTCCAAATGAGGAATCACCTTTCAGTGGTGAGCACACACCCCCCATTATTTTGGTTTCTGCCGTGGCTTTACATCAGAGCATTCATTTCATAATGTCATTGCCCCACAGACTCTTCAACTGGCTTCCTGCTACTGGTGTGGTTGAAAAAGTATTAATTTTAGGTTTAGCCTGATAGTGTAATTTTATGGTCCTATCACCTTCTTTGAATGCAGCCACAGCTTTTTTTAAGACGTCCTACTGCTTTTAATGTCTCCTCTACCTTGTCATTTAGCTATAGAGGTTTCCTTTCTCCTAAGTCTTTTTTAGACTGTTTGTAAGCATTTTCGTAGAGCCTCCAAAACAGCATCCTGAAATAGTGTCTCTGACACCTACAAACATGTTACTTTCACAAATGTCCTTTTGTTTTTTTTTTAAAACAAACATCCCCATGTTTACATAGTTTCCCTTTTTGAAGTTGAGTGTACTTTAAGAGAAGGGAGAAGAAAGGAGAATTACAGGTTGCTTTTCTTGAACCATTCCTATTTCCATTTCTTGCATTTCCTTAGGTTAGGGAGGAGAAGGCCGCAGAATATCTGTAATGGTCTACAAAACCAGACTTTTTTTTCCAGACAGCACATTCTAATCTCTCCATGACATCACC
>JAOXNV010023813.1:0-10577 GCA_028565915.1 Momotus momota
GGGGGAAGGTTCCCCCACCCTCCATCAAGTCCCTTCGCCGCTGGCACTTCATTTCCCTGTGGCGAAGTCGGGGACGGAAAAGATCCTGTGTCTCATGCCTGCTCCCACCCCTGCTAAACCCCACCTCTGCCAGCCTCCTCGCCGCCCCGCTCTGAGGGAAGGTGCTGTAGAGATGCGTGACCGCCCTCCTCGGGAAACCGTGAAACTCCACCGCTTTCCACGGCGCGGGGAGAGACCTCTTACGGTCGGTCCTTTTCCAGCCCTAGGGGCAGAGGGGACTTGGATCTGTCCTCCCTCTCTCCCTTCTCGTCAGCGAGGAGTGAGGAAACTACCTTCCTGGCCTAGCTCCCCCCGGAGACAGCTGTGTCACAGCGGCGCGTCCCTGCGTGTTCCCGCCCTCCGCGTCTTCACAGAGACCCCTCAGGCAATCCCTCTGTCAGGGGGATTTCCTAGAATTCTTCCCCCCGCCGCCGCCGCTGCTTGAGCGACGGGTACCCTCTCTTTGCCTGGGGGCGGGCGGCAGCCGCTCACCGTGCAGCGGGAGGCGGGCGGGAGGCTCGCTCTCCTCGGGCACCCCTCGCTGCGGGAGGGAGGGAGGGACAGACGGAGCCGAGCGGAGCGGAGCGCAGCCCCGCCCGCCTCTCTCCTCTCCTTTCCTTTCCTCTTCCCCGCCCTCCTTGGCGGGCGGGGCTGGAACGCCCCGGCTCTCAGCTGCGGGAGCGCGGGGGCTGGCGCGTGCCTGCCGTCGCTCGCGGAGCCGCGCGGCCGCTCTCTTCCCGCCCGCAGGGGCCCGCGCGGGCGCTCCCGGGCGAGGCTCCTTCAGCAGCTGCCTCTTCTGAGCGCCCCGCGGCTCCCTCTCGGCGTCGGTCCGTTTGCCGCCTCGCTTTGTGGCGAGGGGTTTCTTAACCTGGTCTGGGGAAAAGCGAAGGTCCTTTTAGCCCCTGTCCCTTCACGATGCCATCTGTTTGAGCAGTGCATTCCTCAGTTCCTTCCTTACCCTGAACATGAAGAGGAAAAGATCCCTTTTAAAGGTCTATTTTATTTTATTGTATTTTTTTTGCACACAGCGGGTGTGTAATGGTAAATTTCTCCAGTTCCCTTAAGGAATCTCTGTGGCAAAAGTTTTGCTACGGTTTCTTGATACAAGTCTTGAATTCGTGGGTCTGTGCTAAGGGGTGCATGTGAAAATAACTTTCCCTATCTTTTCAGTGCTTTAAAAGAAACCTTTACATTTTTGTTTGAAAGCTGTGTAAAACAGTTTTCAAAGACAACAAGGTGAGTTAGCAAGTTTATCTTTCCCAGAGGAAACTGGTGGAGAGGGGAGGAGTGACTTTCTGTCCTGCGAATGAAGGAAACGTAATTTTTTTCTTCCAAAGGATTTTTGAGATAAGGGGAGTCTTTGAGGCTGATGGCTTCACAGCTCAGGTTGAAACTAGATGTTTAGAGTATGGAGAAACTCTGCTCTCTCTCTTGCAAGTGCACCCAGGGTGGGGTAGATCTCCTATTTGTTGTTCTTGTATTGCTAGTTCATTTGTACTGTGCCTTCAGATAGTTGTTTTGTTTTGCACCACTAAAACATCAATTGTAAGGGGAAGGAGATAGTGTTTTTTTAATGAAAAAGCAAGTATGTGGACTGACCTTGTCATTCTCTTGAAAATGCATTTGTTTACTTGGGAGAGTAGATGGTAAAAATACCGACTCCAGGAAACAGTTGGAGTAAATAATTGTGAAGGGTAGTGCTGAAGACTGAAAGGTCATTTCTGCGTTGGAGAAAGTGTATTTAGACAGGTTTGGAGGAGACTTGGTTGTCATTATCTTTAAGTAGCTCGTATTTTAATCCTGCTCAGTTGGTGGGGTGCCTAGGCTGATATGTTGTCTTCCTGAATGTGGATGATGATACTGTCTTATTTTCTTTCCTCATTCTAGCACTGAGATCAGGTGTTTTGACTTTATAGTTGTGTGGGTTTTTATCTTATAGGCCCTTATTCTTTCTCGTAGGCCCATGGAGATGAGTCTATGCATAGAAAGTGTCTTCTGTCTTGAACTAAGATGCATCCCTTTTTCCAGTAGGTGGAGGATTCTGTTACTGAAACAGTCTTCCTCCTTCCCAAGCATGAAAGAGAAAGTTGACATGCAGTGGAATCTTTTGTTCTTTCCTATCCTACTGTGCAAAATGGAGTTCCTTGCTTTATAAATTTTGTCTCTGGTCTTCCTGAGCATTGACCTTTTACTTTCTATTAGTATTTGAATGCTGCCTTATACTCGTTATAATGCTCTCTCTTGTAGTTAAGCCTTGTTTGGAGACAACCCATCTCACAACCCATCGTATTCTATAGGTGCTTCTTCAACACTCCTAAGCTTATGATGGTCAAATTCTGGTGAATGGTAGTGTAATATATAATTATCCATGCCAGTTGCCTCTCCTATTTCTTTGCCTGCTCTGAAGGCTGTTGAATTGTATCAAGGGAAGAGGTGGCCCATATCCTTAGCAGTCAAATATGAAGTGAGCACATTCAGCCATCTTAGAATGTTAAGTATACCTGATATTTAGAGAATTAGTTATTCAGCAGGCATGGTTTTTGTTTGGTTTTTTTTTTGTTTGTTTTTTGTAAAAGAATGCTTAAGGTGATTTTCTTGCTTTAAAAAGATGATTCTTGCAGACCTTTGAAGGATGACTAACAGAAAAGAGTGGGTTGTTCACTCCTCAAAGCGGGTGAAGCAACCAGCCTATGTATCACTTCCAAAGAGAACATATGTTCTCCCACCTGTATCTCTTATGGTGTTTATATTTTTATCTACTATGATGCATTTGTTATCTTCTCAGTTTAATTTAGTTTGTAAGATGGCTAGGATGTATGTGGAGATGGTTAGTCAGATCCACCTAGGAAATCTTACTGTAATACTGATTTTTTTATTTCTTTTTAATTTTTTTTTTTTTATAATGTGATTGCTCTTTTATTTTTGAGATTATATTTGTTTTCTTCAGTTTTAGGATTGCTTTAAAATATTTTTGTGATGTAAGTTTTAGTTTTTGAGTGATCTTATATGTGCTTAGCAGTGATAAGTTTGGCTCAACTTATTTTGTAACATTGATAATAGCTTATATTTTTGACAAAGTCCTAGCAAAAGGGCAAGAATTATTTTAAAGCAAAATAACATTATAATTTCTTTTTGAAGATCATAGTTGATCAAGGGACAGCTCAGGAATTGAATTGTCTAAATGAGCTGTGTAGCCATGCTTCTGGATGATAGAGAATGCAAAGAGATCAGCAGAAACATCAGTTAAATCATTTTGTGGAGCACTTGATTTTTTTTTTTTTTTTAATTGGTCACTTTTTTGTTACATAATGTTTTTTATAAAGAAACAATCTTTTTGAGATAAAATTAGGAGAATTTATGCAGGTTTGTTACTGCTAGTATATGATGTGACAAAAAGAAATATTTCCTTGGAGGATACTTGTGGACTACTTTTGTGTTCCAAGAAAGTTTATAAGCATAGATATCCAATGTTTATTTGTCTAAGAAAAAGTAAATATATTTGAATTAACATTGGTAGTGTTGTGTTTAAGTTGTATTGTTGCTTTCTTGGCTGTCGTTCTCGGGGATTTCTTATGATTCATTTAGTGGTAGCAGATTTTGTAGTGCACATATTTGGAGTATCTTAAATAGCCAGATTTTGTTTTGGAGTAGTTTCAACAATTGAGAACACCAACCTCATCTCCTTTCAGAGACTGTCTGTCATGTGCTGAACTCTAAGAAAGGAAAAAAAAAATGTTTTAGCACTTCTCTGGATAAGACTCCATTACCATCTCAACATTTTTGTTCACAGAAACGTGGAATTCCTTCATGATATTAGAAGTGTAGTCTTTGAGGTAGACAGTTTACATATTTGGAAAGTATCGTGATCTCTAATTTTTAATGAGAATAATGAAGGAGAATTGTAGTGTCAAAACTCCTATTCTTTTAGCTTGGCAGATGGAATGTGTCTAAATCTGAATTATAACTCAGAGTTTCAGGTTGTGTTTGGATGTTTAGCGAAGCCCAGGCTTTTCTGAGAAGTTGTAAGATTAGATTTTTGAGAGGGGATATTAACTTTCTAGACTGAGAAACTTGCTCTTGCAGACTGGCATTCACTGGCAATGCCTCAGACTAGGTAACGTCACTTCCTTAATGACCAACGTACTTTTTATTTAGTTAAAATATCCCACTTTCAATAAACACTGTTGTGAGTTTTTTTTAGGCTTCTCACTGCTTCTTGTACTTACTATCTTATCCCTCTAACTGAAGCCATAGTGCAGATGTAGAATCTAGCAGCAGAAATAGAAAATTGACAGTTTTATTTTAGAGTTAAATCACTTTAAAAAATATCTTGATTGTATAGGAAATGCCATGGAATGGTGAAAAAAGTAAAAAAGATCTGTAAAGTAAATACCATGGGTATGTGTGAAAATGATGTGCTGTAGTTACGGGGTAGCTATGGTGTTAAGGTGGGAAGTCACTCAAGAAAGCAACGTCTATAATGGTTGCGTTGCTGAATTAAACATGAAATTTATCTGAAAGTGACAAAAGACTGCCATTCCTGAATTTAGTCCAACAGACCATATGTTGTACAGAGCATTGGTAATGTGGGGCAGTTTTCCTCCAAGTAAATAGCTCTGATCACTTGGGATGAATGCTGACTTACTGACCATACTATTCTACTGACTTTAAGAGGGTAACAGAACACACTTTAGTGACTTTATTCAAATTTCTAGTGGAGGTTTAGTGTGCCAATACTCATTGCAATATAATTTGGTATTCTTCTGGATTGTCTCACTACAGAAATAGCAAATTGAATGGACCTGGAGACCATAGTACCTGATTCTCAGGAATGCATTTCTCTTTGTCAAATATGAGTTGGAGATTGTACTGATGCTTTTTCAGTAAAAACATTTTAAAAAAGTGTAACTTTTCTGAAGCTCTTATTTGTATTGCTTTTGAAGATTAAACATGGTCTTTTCAATACCTGGCTTCTAAGAGCTATTTCTGCAAGGTCCAAAGCATCACAGGAGCTCTCCGTATTAGTTCTTTATTCCCAAATTTTTGTAGTGATCTTTAACCTGTCTTCTCTTCTTGCATGATGATACAACAGTTGACATAACCTTCTGTAGTAATATATCTCTTTGTAAGTAAGTTTCTTACTTGCCTCTGTTAGTCTAGAGTGTGCAAATGGAGAAAAATAAATGCACAGAAATGTTCTATAAGAAAAATTAATATTTCTATCAGAATTGCAACTTAGTGTCACTAGCATGCATACAACTTCAAGTAAACTTTTAAAATTATTCCTTACCTCCCTCATAGTTGTATGAAGAATTTGGACCATAATTTTCTTTGTTGAGGGTTCAGTTTTCTTTGTTCATAAACAAGGCAGAAGAAATCCTGACTAGATGATAAAATAGCAACGTGAAGTTGCAAATGTGAATCTACCTGCTTGCGTCACTTTTTACTGCATACAACTTAGATGCTCCATGAGTAAGGCAAATGAGATTGCAGCTAAGAAAAATAAGATCAGCTGTTTAATCATAATATGCATATATTATTTTTTACTTAATTTTTGTTATTTTTTTATTTACTGTTTTCTATTACAAAAATGGAAATTTGAGCTGAATTATGTCCTCTTTTGATTCTTTACGTATGCTTGTAATGAAATACATGTAGTATTCTAGGAAAAAAAAAGTATTTCTGGAACTGTCTCTTGTCCCTCTTGAAGTTACAGGTGCTTTGTAAAGGGGCTTTAAAAATTAGGCTTTTGTCATTATTAATTGTAAATAAAAATTAACTTATTGCTTAAAAGAGTAAGGAAGGTGGCATTTGTTGCCATTTTAAGTTTAGAAATAATAGAAAGAACAAGGGTGTTCCAGTTTTTGCTAGAAACTTTTCAGATTTTCTTAGATCTTGGTTACTTTTAAGCTCTATCTTCTCAATTGAAATAGACAATTCAATCTATAACAAAGACTGTTTCTGTAAACTCTAAAATAGATATTCAAGTTAGGTAAATTTTGGCACAAGCAAAACTCTGCTATTCACTAGACATAATTTTGAAGTAACCCTGAAGAATGGTTTACACTTACATGTTGTTACTTTTCCCCAAAGGAGACTATTTTAGTCAAAATTTAAGACATTTAATTTTTTATTGATGTTTGTTAGTCATTAAACTAAAAACATGTTTTGTCTGGCTAGTGGGATGCCTTAGAATAATCCTCTACAAAAGACTGGAGTTTGTAAATGCAGACTAGCATTGATAAATGAGATTTCTCATCGAGAAAGGAATAAGAGGCAAATGATTAACAGTTGCAGGATGGAAGGCACAATGAATACAGACTTGGATACAGAATTTAACACACAAAATACACCTGCATACCTGCAAAGACCAAAATGTTAGGAATTCTTTCTCTGGAAGGACAAAAGCTTGCCAAGCCTTTAGACATATCTTATTACTTGTGATCCACACCACTCGCCCTGCCACTGCCCCCCAACAAAAAATAGGATCTTCATGTTAGTAGTTGCAAAGAATGCAGATGGCTAGCAGAACAATGACACAGTGAGCTCAGGACTGTGGATCTGATCAATCAAAGCCGAGGTATTTTACCCTGCATCTTTGAAACTCAACAACATTGTTATCACTGGTGCTTAATGTTTTAGATAAAGGCTGATGCTAAACATCCCTGCTTCTGATGACTGACCATTACATCAGGATAAACTTGAATAGTAGTGTATAGTCTGCATTGGAAGATAATTTGTCATGCAGATTGTACTTGGTTGTGCTTGCCCAGAATTGGGAAATGGATTGCTGGATAGCTTTTTAAAATAAAGTGTGTTCTCTGGCAAAAAACAGTGAAAATTAGAAGTGATGGTTCTGCCACTGCTTGGCTATAAAAGCCTTTATTTTTTATTTTTTTTTAATGATCTCTCTTCAGGTCTTTAATATTTGACACAACAATAGAAAAAATAAATCTTAAATGTCTCACCTCCCTTAAACATCTCAGAAACCCTGTGGAGACCCCAGGAAAGACTTATTTTCATGGAAGTGTTAGAGAAAATATTAGGAGTTAGTATTTCAACACTAGAGACCCAAGTTAAAAGTTACAAAGTACTGGAGGTGTCAGTTGGTGAAGTTAAATACTACTTTTATTTAAAGGCCATTTCTAATTAGTATTTTTCTTTAAATGTTTTAAAACAATTACAATGTCTTTTACATTGTAATAGGAAAAAGTGCGTTGAAAAAGATGTACTTCTACTGGATCACAGTCTTAAAATAAGGCTAGCAAGCTTATATAAAAGAGAATTTAAAAGATATTGTTGAGATGTTGTTAAATATAGTTGAGAGTAATATAATTGACAATCCTGGTAATTCAGTCAGAACTGCTTGCTTTTCAAGATTTTTTAATACTGCATTTTGAGCAAATATTTCCATTGCTGGAGTCTTCTAATTGCGTGATAAGTATTAACATTGCTGTCACTGCACCTGACAACATTAGAATGCCTGACAACTTTATTTTCCATGTATGTCATTAGGTGCATATTCAGCAGCCATTCTTGCTTGCTCCTTCGTATACTTTTTTTTTTTTTTTTTTGGTATGAAATAAAAGTGAAAGACTGGCAGGTGTGGTCAACTATTTCTGCGAGGTGATAAATGCCTGATCTTTCATTTAGTATTGAAGGGAGTTCTAGGACATCACCAACTTGCAAGATCAAAACAGACTTTGAAACTAACTTTTCTACACAAGTACATATGTACTATTTTTGTAACTAACTACAAGAGAAAGTAGATAAATTAATGTCTATTGACAAGTAAAAAGAAATTTATTGTGCAGACTATAGTAAAAGTTACATTTTTATTGGAAATGCAGATTTAGGACACAGTAAGGAACCTAAATGAAAATGATGTTGCTTTTAATGTCATGTATGTTTTTCAAAATTCAAAGGAATAGTAGACTAGTGAGAAGAAATGGGTGATTTTCTTCTGATTAGAAAATAGATGGGGAGTAAGTAATTTGATCAATTTGATAAATAGGAAAAAGAAGAATTTGCCCTTTCAATAAAAACAAGGCAGGCCTTGTACTAACTCCATATGAATGAGCATGTTGTTCATTATCTTTTTGTTCCTTTATTAATACAAGACATGCTGTGCTGCTCAGATTAATGAAGAATGGGAGCATACTGCACAATAGATTTTGGTTCTCTAGTTTGCATCAGTTTGCCTTTTTTTTTTTTTTTTTTAAATTGTCCCAGATAATAAAAAAACATGTAAAGAAAAAAAATACTCTCTTTTTTTGAGGATGTATTGAGGCACTATTCAAGGAGTCAAAACCCAAGGTAAAGCAAAAGATCGTGCCAGAAATACTTCTTGCTCTTGGTCACTACTTTAAGCGTGCATCTCTGGATTTCTGTTTACAGAGGTGGGTTTTGTTGTGATAAAACAATATTTAAATTATTCCCTTATTTTAATAAAATCCTTACTTTTTGCCAGGATGTGTTTATGGAATAGAGCTTTTTCTGTGAATCTCCTTTCTTTTGTGGTGTATCAAAATACAAGAAGGATGAGTCCTGGTCGAGAATACAGGATCATTAGCATCTACATCATCTCTTTTTTTTTTTTTTTCTTTTGATTTATATCTGGGGAGCTGTAGAGTACTAAACAGTTTTAGACAATTTGGAATCCACTGAGCATTTTAAAAATCAAATTGATAATTTCTGCATTTAGCTGTCACTATTTATTATTTGAGGAGGACAGCTGTAAGTAAAGGGTTAAAGGTTTTGGAGATATTACAAATGTTTGAGCTCTTGGCTGAATGTTAATGTTGGCAAGTAGCTGTGCAAAACTATTAAGTATTTGGCTAATATCCAAACCTACTGCTGACTAGGTTATTCTGGCTGGAGGAGGAACCATAGAAACTCTAAATTGACCCTGAGCTTTCTAGGCATAATTGTAAGGGTGATTTCCCCCCCACTCCTTTTCCTTTCTCTGTTTTCTCCATTCCACCCCCTCAAAATCTATATTTTCGTGGCTGCTCTTGTCCCCCCACTAAGTCTGCCTCTGTAGATGGTGTTAAAGGATCAGCGTGTGAGATAGATACATTGACACAGAGTCAGAAAAGTAGCTCCCTGTTCAAGTATTGGTTAGGAGTTGATGATAAGGAAACAGTAACACTGACTTTTGTGAAACTATTAGTGTGCCCTATTCTGTGGAAAAAAACCAACCAACCCAAACACACACCCACCCCACCGCCCAAAAAAACCCCCAAACTCCCAAAAAACAGGAGAAGGAAAAAATCAAGTCTCTCTATCCTTCCCTAAAAATATTTGACTGCTGTTAATAATATGAAGAACAATTTCTGTACAGTTGGTGCTTAAATCATTGCTTCCTGAGTGTAGTCTGAATATTTGCTCATATTATGTTTTCTGTCATGGGAATATCTCATAAGGAAAGGTGTACTATATTTTGTTCTCCCCTGGCCCTGTATCTAATTACTTGGTGTTTTCCAGCAGAGTTTTGGTTTGATTTTTTTGTTGTTGTTTTTTCAACAAAGTTGTTGATTCTGCTGTGGAATTAGTTGCACTGTGTGCTGCTTAGCACACGCTTGTTAGTGAAACCTCTGTGTGAAACTGGTGAGAACTCTGAGAACACTGTGACTACATGCAGAATTGGTAGTAAAATGCAAACTATTACCTGTGTTTAATGGTTTGGAATATCTGCTCTGAGACTGCTGGGCTGCTTAGGCCCAAACATTTTACAAGAGACACATGGAATGTAACAACATATTGTGGTGTGGTTTTTTTTTTTGTTTTTTTTTTTTTTCTGAACTGAATGAAAGAGGAAATTAGTCATTTCATTAAACTTGATTCAGACACCACAGGCTTTTGTCTGATAAGATCTAGTTTCTTTTTTTTTTTTTTTCCTGAACCATCACAGTTTACAGAGCTCACGAAACAGGCCCCCAGTCTGTTCTGAGGCTAAACTACCATGCCTCTGCTCCATTCTTTTGGACTTGTTATGAAAAAATTGACAGACATAATATAGAAAAGTCTCACTTGCTTTGAGCTTGTGATACTAATTTGTTTAAATAGCATAACAAAATTAATTGAGTTGGGTTTTTTGGAGGGTGAGGAGGAATAAGGGTATATAACGAATGAAAACCAGAAATGATGGGATTCTATGAAGAAAGTATTACAAAAAAACTGTGTAAATATGTGAAATGTAGAAGTGATGCATTTGAAAAGTAAATTGAGTGAGACAGACTTTCCATTAGCATCATATTAGGATCTTGTGTTATAAGTATCTATAAAAATAGATAGCTAAAAGGCAAATAAAATGCAATGTCAGAGACCAAAGTGATGTGGATAATATGAACCCATGATGTTATCATCTGCAGAGTGCAGGTGATGAGGCAGAAAGGCGGAAAATAAACTAAGCCCAAGTTAGAATGGCCACCATGAAGTATTGTACCATGAAATAGACTATTTCTTGTTTGCTGGGTTTTTTAAGACTGATGAGAGCATAGGGAGGGAGAAGCATCTGGTGTCCACTGTGTGTGCCA